>WNGS01088973.1:0-10557 GCA_020271785.1 Procambarus virginalis
TCCTCAGTTTCCTGCATTTGATCCTGACTGTGACCAGACAACCTGTCACGAGGTGTGTCAATGGCTTAAAGGTTTGAAAATTTGTTGATATTTCTGACATCAAAAGTGCTGAAAGAAAGCGTGGCCTTTCTGCTTCATATGCAGGTGATAGAGTTTGTGACATCTTTGATACACTGAAAGATACTGGTGGTGCCAAAGATTATGACACTGCCAAGGCCAAATTAACTGAGCATTTCAAACCAAGGCAAAATACTGCTATGGAAATTATGCATTTCAGGAGAGCAAAACAACTCTCTAATGAAACTGTTGATCAATACCATACACGTCTGCAGGTTTTAGCAGCCCCTGTGAGTTTGCTGATGTTGACAAGAATCAAACAGCAAATAATTGAAACATGCACATCTACACGTCTTCGTCGAAGAGCTCTAGAACTTGTTGATGATGAAAGTTCTCTTACAGATACTGGATATGGCTCGTCGAATGGAAGATGCTGCACGTGATGCTCGTGCCATGGGAGTGCAGTGCCAACAACGGTTCTGCCACTGTTACTAACAGTCATGAAGTATGTAGTTCAGGGAGTACACCATGATCGTAGAAGATATCATGCCAACCTACACATTAAATTGAGCCGAGAACCACATCACAACTGGAGTCATGGAACAAGACTCAAGCACAGTCACAACGACTCACATCAGAGGTTGTCATAATAATGTTACAATTGTGGAGGAGACTACCCACACCAGATAATGTTTCCTGCTCAGGTAAGAATGCTATGAGTGTAGAAAACTAAATCATTTGGTGCTATGTGTCGTTCCGCACTAAAGAAACCACAATCAATAAATAAAGCAATGTACGAGGATCAAGTCATAGGAGTCGAGGTGGCAAACACAATATTGCACCTCAAATCAAGAATGTTAATAATATACAGACAACATTTCATTACAACCAGTCTCAGATGACAGTGAAATGTGATTATATTTATGGAGTACAATCAATCACAAAATGGAATGATCTTCCAACAACCCAGAGACTATAGTATACATTGCTGGCATTTGTCTCAAATTCTCATTGACACTGGATCAAACATTGACACCATTGCTGAGTGCCACTATGAAAATTTAAAAACAATTCCCAAAGCTTGAAAACTATAATGGCAAAGCCACTGCCTATGCTTCAAAGGTAGCCTACCAGTGATTGGAACTTTCACTGCAGAGATTAAGTCAAAGAATGCAATGCTCATTACTACATTCCATGTTGTTAGGAATGCAAAGGAGTCTTTACTCAGTTACAAGACTTCAACCAAATTGGGGCTACTTCAGCTTTCTAATGCTGTAGCAGTGGAATCTGCAAACATGTTGATGCTATTGTTGCTGAATTTTCTGATCGGTTTAATCCATAGGTTGTTATACTGATAGCAAGGTACATCTGCATATCAACCCAGATGTAATTCCAGTTGCCCAACCACATCGCCGACAACCATTCCATACTCGCAAGAAAGTCGATGCCGAACTGGATAGGCTGATAGAACTAGATATCATTGAACCGGTAACAGGCCCAACACCATGGGAAGCCCAATTGTCACTCCCCGAAGCCGAAACCAGATGAGATACGCATTTGTGTAGACATGCGTGTTCCCAACAAGCAATAATGCGTGAACGCCATCCTACACCCACTGTAGATGATATGATTACCGCTTGAATGGTGCAACTGTATTTAGCAGTTAGATTTAAACAAGGGCTATCATCAGCTTGAACTTGATGATGAGAGTCGCTTCATCACAACGTTTACGACACATCGAGGTCTGTATAGGTACAAGCGCCTGAGTTTTGGTATTAACAGTGCTGCTGAGGTATTCCAGCACATCATCAGCCAGGTATTGCAAGATATACCTAATGCTGACAACATGTCTGATGACATCATTGTTTATGGCCGTAACCAAGCTGAACACGACAAAGCTCTTCGTGCAACATTGCAACGCTTACGAGAAAAGAATTTGACGCTAAGCCGAGCAAAGTGTGAGTTCAATAAACATAAAATTGAATTCTTTGGACATGTACTTAGTGACAAAGGTCTATCTCCAGATCCTAAGAAAGTTGCAGATATCAAGAATGCTGCACCTCCTTCAACATCCACTGAAGTACATAGTTTTCTGGGAATGGCAAACTACTGTTCTCGCTTCATTCCAGATTTTGCTACCATTACGAAGCCTCTACGTGAGCTCCTGAAGAAAATGCATCATGGTACTGGAGCGATGTCGAGCAAAATGCATTTGATGCTGTGAAAGATGCACTAGTAGAAAATGCGACTGCTGCATACTTTGATCCATCAATGGACACTGAGTTAACGTGGATGCTAGTCCTGTTGGTTTAGGTGCTGTGTTAGCCCAACACAAACCTGGTCAACCAGATTCAAGAGTAGTAATTGCCTACGCCAGCCGTTCTCTCACAGATGTTGAGCAACGATACAGTCAGACAGAGAAGGAAGCTCTTGCTCTTGTATGGGGCTGTGAACACTTTAATGTGTATCTGCTTGGTGCACCCTTTACCACGATAGTCACTGACCACAAACCGTTGGAGACCATCTTCAATAATCCAAAGTCCAAACCACCAGCTCGCATTGAGAGATGGGCTCTTCGTCTGCAACCATACAACTTTACGGTGAAATACAAGCCAGGTGCAGGCAATCCCGCTGATTACATCAGTCGACATCCTGCCACAGTTTCACCATCACAAGCATCAGCAAGTTGCCGAGGAATATGTACACTCTGTAACCTGTGATGCAGTCCCTAAGGCTCTCACTCTTGATGAAATACGTGCTGCAACCTTAGAGGACCCAATTCTGCAAGCAACAGTGGATGCATTGACCAAGAAAAAGTTTCCACGCATCCCACCCTCGGGAGTTGACCAAGATGCATTCAAAGCACTTGAACGCATCCAAACAGAATTAAGTGTTACGCAACAACGCGACACCGTGCTGCGAGGTACTCGTATCGTTATTCCAGCTGTTCTCCAGCAACGTGCTCTGAAGCTTGCACATCAAGGACACCAAGGTCTTGTAAGGACCAAACAGCTGCTACGAGAAAAGGTGTGGTTTCCTGGCATTGATCGTCAAGCTAAGGACATGCATGATGCCTGTGTCCCTTGCCAAGCTGCAGTGGATACTTCAAGACCAACACCTCTACAACCTTCACCACTGCCTGCTGCACCATGGATGGAAGTATCGATGGACTTCTGTGGACCGCTACCAACTGGAGAGTACTTGATGGTAGTCATTGATGATCACTCACGCTATCCAGAAGTAGAAATCATCACTTCCACATCTGCAAAGGCCGTCATTCCGAAACTCGACAAGATCTTTTCAAACTTTGGCATTCCTGAAGTTGTCAAGACGGACAATGGACCGCCATTTAATGGACAAGACTTTGTCAACTTTGCTGAGCATATTGGATTCAAACAAGCATATTGGTTAAAAGGTTTGAAAATTTGTTGATAGTTTCTGACATCAAAAGTGCTGAAAGAAAGCGTGCCTTTCTACTTCACTATGCAGGTGATAGAGTTTGTGACATCTTTGATACACTGAAAGATACTGGTGGTGCCAAAGATTATGACACTGCCAAGGCCAAATTAACTGAGCATTTCAAACCAAGGCAAAATACTGCTATGGAAATTATGCATTTCAGGAGAGCAAAACAACTCTCTAATGAAACTGTTGATCAATACCATACACGTCTGCAGGGTTTAGCAGCCCACTGTGAGTTTGCTGATGTTGACAAGGAAATCAAACAGCAAATAATTGAAACATGCACATCTACACGTCTTCGTCGAAGAGCTCTAGAACTTGTTGATGATGAAAGTTCTCTTAACAAGATACTGGATATGGCTCGTCGAATGGAAGATGCTGCACGTGATGCTCGTGCCATGGAGTGCAGTGCCAACAACGGTTCTGCCACTGTTACTAACAGTCATGAAGTATGTAAGGTTCAGGGAGTACACCATGATCGTAGAAGATATCATGCCAAACCTAACATTAAATTGAGCCGAGAACCACATCACAACTGGAGTCATGGAACAAGACTCAAGCAGTCACAACGACTCACATCAGAGGTTGTCAATAATAAATGTTACAATTGTGGAGGAGACTACCCACACCAAGATAATGTTTGTCCTGCACAAGGTAAGAAGTGCTATGAGTGTAGAAAACTAAATCATTTTGGTGCTATGTGTCGTTCCGCACTAAAGAAACCACAATCAATAAATAAAAGCAATGTACGAGGATCAAGTCATAGGAGTCGAGGTGGCAAACACAATATTGCACCTCAAATCAAGAATGTTAATAATATACAAGACAACATTTCATTACAACCAGTCTCAGATGACAGTGAATGTGATTATATTTATGGAGTACAATCAATCACAAAATGGAATGATCTTCCAAACAACCAGAGACTATAGTATACATTGCTGGCATTTGTCTCAAATTCTCATTGACACTGGATCAAACATTGACACCATTGCTGAGTGCCACTATGAAAAATTTAAAAAACAATTCCCAAAGCTTGAAAACTATAATGGCAAAGCCACTGCCTATGCTTCAAAGGTAGCCTTACCAGTGATTGGAACTTTCACTGCAGAGATTAAGTCAAAGAATGCAATGCTCATTACTACATTCCATGTTGTTAGGAATGCAAAGGAGTCTTTACTCAGTTACAAGACTTCAACCAAATTGGGGCTACTTCAGCTTTCTAATGCTGTAGCAGTGGAATCTGCAAACAATGTTGATGCTATTGTTGCTGAATTTTCTGATCGGTTTAAATCCATAGGTTGTTATACTGATAGCAAGGTACATCTGCATATCAACCCAGATGTAATTCCAGTTGCCCAACCACATCGCCGACAACCATTCCATACTCGCAAGAAAGTCGATGCCGAACTGGATAGGCTGATAGAACTAGATATCATTGAACCGGTAACAGGCCCAACACCATGGGTAAGCCCAATTGTCACTCCACCAAAGCCGAAGAATCCAGATGAGATACGCATTTGTGTAGACATGCGTGTTCCCAACAAGGCAATAATGCGTGAACGCCATCCTACACCCACTGTAGATGATATGATATACCGCTTGAATGGTGCAACTGTATTCAGCAAGTTAGATTTAAACAAGGGCTATCATCAGCTTGAACTTGATGATGAGAGTCGATTCATCACAACGTTTACGACACATCGAGGTCTGTATAGGTACAAGCGCCTGAGTTTTGGTATTAACAGTGCTGCTGAGGTATTCCAGCACATCATCAGCCAGGTATTGCAAGATATACCTAATGCTGACAACATGTCTGATGACATCATTGTTTATGGCCGTACCCAAGCTGAACACGACAAAGCTCTTCGTGCAACATTGCAACGCTTACGAGAAAAGAATTTGACGCTAAGCCGAGCAAAGTGTGAGTTCAATCAACATAAAATTGAATTCTTTGGACATGTACTTAGTGACAAAGGTCTATCTCCAGATCCTAAGAAAGTTGCAGATATCAAGAATGCTGCACCTCCTTCAACATCCACTGAAGTACATAGTTTTCTGGGAATGGCAAACTACTGTTCTCGCTTCATTCCAGATTTTGCTACCATTACGAAGCCTCTACGTGAGCTCCTGAAGAAAAATGCATCATGGTACTGGAGCGATGTCGAGCAAAATGCATTTGATGCTGTGAAAGATGCACTAGTAGAAAATGCGACTGCTGCATACTTTGATCCATCAATGGACACTGAGTTAACGGTGGATGCTAGTCCTGTTGGTTTAGGTGCTGTGTTAGCCCAACACAAACCTGGTCAACCAGATTCAAGAGTAGTAATTGCCTACGCCAGCCGTTCTCTCACAGATGTTGAGCAACGATACAGTCAGACAGAGAAGGAAGCTCTTGCTCTTGTATGGGGCTGTGAACACTTCAATGTGTATCTGCTTGGTGCACCCTTTACCACGATAGTCACTGACCACAAACCGTTGGAGACCATCTTCAATAATCCAAAGTCCAAACCACCAGCTCGCATTGAGAGATGGGCTCTTCGTCTGCAACCATACAACTTTACGGTGAAATACAAGCCAGGTGCAGGCAATCCCGCTGATTACATCAGTCGACATCCTGCCAACAGTTTCACCATCACCAAGCATCAGCAAGTTGCCGAGGAATATGTACACTCTGTAACCTGTGATGCAGTCCCTAAGGCTCTCACTCTTGATGAAATACGTACTGCAACCCTAGAGGACCCAACTCTGCAAGCAACAGTGGATGCATTGACTAAGAAAAAGTTTCCACGCATCCCACCCTCAGGAGTTGACCAAGATGCATTCAAAGCACTTGAACGCATCCAGACAGAATTAAGTGTTACGCAACAACGCGACACCGTGCTGCGAGGTACTCGTATCGTCATTCCAGCTGTTCTCCAGCAACGTGCTCTGAAGCTTGCACATCAAGGACACCAAGGTCTTGTAAGGACCAAACAGCTGCTACGAGAAAAGGTGTGGTTTCCTGGCATTGATCGTCAAGCTAAGGACATGCATGATGCCTGTGTCCCTTGCCAAGCTGCAGTGGATACTTCAAGACCAACACCTCTACAACCTTCACCACTACCTGCTGCACCATGGATGGAAGTATCGATGGACTTCTGTGGACCGCTACCAACTGGAGAGTACTTGATGGTAGTCATTGATGATCACTCACGTTATCCAGAAGTAGAAATCATCACTTCCACATCTGCAAAGGCTGTCATCCCGAAACTCGACAAGATCTTTTCAAACTTTGGCATTCCTGAAGTTGTCAAGACGGACAATGGACCGCCATTTAATGGACAAGACTTTGTCAACTTTGCTGAGCATATTGGATTCAAACACCGCCGTGTGATGCCACTACATCCTCAAGCAAATGGAGAAGTCGAGAGATTCATGCAACCTCTCATGAAAGCTGTACGCTGTGCTCATGCCGAAGGACGATCCTGGAAACAAGCTATGTATGCTTTTCTCAGGAACTACCGTGCAACACCGCATGGAACACTGGGCAAGTCGCCTGGCGAACTTTTATTTGGACGTCCTATGAGAATCGCACTACCTGTCATGCCAGCCAAGGTAACGGATAAACGTCTCGCTCAGAAGGATGCACTAGCGAAGGGCAAAATGAAAATTGCTCATGATCAACGTGCAAAGGAACAATTCATAAAGGTTGGAGATACTGTTCTCGTTAAAAAGAAAAAAGAGGGAAAGCTAGATATGCCGTATGATACAAAACCATATAAAGTGATTAGTGTAAAAGGAACTATGGTAACAGCGAGTAATAGAGATCATAGTATAACACGTAATATGGCTTATTTCAAAGTGATTCCAACTAGTGTAGAAAATGATGAAGTGCAAAGTCGTGCAAAAGAAAAAGAAAAAATGAGTTATAACTCGATAAACAATTCATCGAGGGATATTCTTGTACTTAAGGACTCTCGTCCAAAACGTCATGTTAAACGCCCTACACGATATGATGATTAATTGTGTTCCTATGTAATGCAAAGTATTTACTTGTTATGCTGAACTAAATTTAATATTGTTTGAATAATGCAGATCTCTCATTCAATATTTTGTAACTTTGTATTACAGTTTCTTTCATGTTTGTTTAACATTGCATATGTATTTTTAACATTGAAATCCTTTGTGGTAAAGATTGTTTAAATTCTTTGTGTGTTTAATTAATGTTAAATGTATGCAATATCTCTTGATATGTTAATAACTTACTTTGTGTCAATAACTTTGCTTTGTGCTACAAGCATGGTAGACATCCTGTATTCATTCTTTTTAAAGAAAAGGAGGGATGTCATGTTCACAGAAAATGGTACCATCCGTTTTCTATGTGCGGCGGCTGGACGCCACCAGAGAAGGTAAACAGCACACAGGACGCCTGCCAAGCTTGGGAGCTACTCTATCATGTAATCGTTTATTATTATTAAAGTCAGTAACCAGGAATGACTTTACATCAACCTTACTACCAAGACTATCTTAGCTACACACAGACACCACACTCGGGTGGATGGCAGGTGTAAGGTGATGGATGACAGACTGCATTATTACAGGGTCACTGAGACGTCCGTCGTTAGTAAACTAATTGTAAACCCGGATACGAATATCTTGGATATCAAACTTGGGAATTCTGTGGTGACTTCTTTTTAAGCCTTTGGTCTAGAAACACTTTGGGGACTCCATTTTAAGTTATCAGGAAGACTTTGCATTTAAGTCTATGAGGTAGGAAATTTGCATTAAAGTCTATGAGCTATGAAATTTGCATTAAAGTCTATTCCTTAGGAAGTTGACATTAAAATCTATGGCCTAGTGAGTTTACATAATATGCCCAAGGAAATCCATTGGTCTAGTCTATGTCTATGATGTAGGAAGTTTGTATTAAAGTCTATGTCCTAGGATATACATTTAAGACAACGGCACAAGAAGTTTTTACTCAAGTCTATGACCTAGGAAGTTTACATTAAAGACTTTGGCCTAGGAAGTCTATTTAAGTCTAGACCCTCTGATCTTAATTTTAAGTCTACGGGCTTGGAAGTTTACATTTAAAGATATGGGAATTTTATATTTAAACCTACCAGAATTCATATCACATCTCTCTTCCCAAAAACAAACGGGTCCTCTTCGTCGTACCATTTAAATTTTGCAGGAAAAGTCTGCAATAAGAAAGTTTACATTGAAATCTACAGGTAGTTTACACTTAAGATTAAGGTAATTTCAAGCTTCGTCTGACACAACATTTGAAAATGCCAAGTCTATATCACATCATTTAAAAAATATAGGAAACCGTTTGCTGGAAAGTTTACATTTAAGTCCATTTGAATTTTTCTTGACAATGAAAGGTGAATATTATGTTTTATTTCGCCCACAAAATTCTAAAAAGAACCACAATAGTCATACTGTCTTGCCATGTACTGAGATCGTTGGGGCTGCCATTCCCGAAGTGAGCAGTGAAGGCATAGACGACATTCGCCTCTTCCAAAGCATTTTCTTAGAAGTTCGAAAAGTTCTCCATGAACAAGTTTGCTGTACTCAATAACATATGATTTGAAAAAATGTCATTATATTTAAATTAATGGAAATATTATAAAATATATAACAATTAAATTCAAAATATTACAATTTAAATAATGATAATAATAAATTAATAGTAATAATAAATAAAATAATGAAAATAATTAACATTAAATTGAAATCATAATAAGTAAAAAACAATTATACATATGTAAGCATGACAAAAAAACATTCCCCAAGATCTATATATATTACTGGTTTTGTTTGTTGCCACAGATCGCTACTGCACCACCAAGCCTGGTAATCACACTTCAATGGTTACTTGATTGACTGCAATTGTAGCCGTGGTGAAGGATTCAAGCTGCGCCTAACCAAACAGGATACAGGTAAGTCTCTGTCGGCCGTGATGAGGGTCCAGGTGCACTTACAATCAATGCATTAAAAACAATATTGTAATGAATGTATGTTTAGTACATAGATAGTTGTTAGTTTACACTGAACTATTTATCTTAAAGCAAGTGTTAAAAACAATATAACATGAAACTCTGACAATGAGATCATAATTTAAAGGCTTAATATAAACTAATCATCAATGACTTTATAAAAACAAAATTTTCACCCTCAGCAGTCTCAATGTATTTGATTCTAGGGCAAACCCGAATCAAAATCACTCCCAACACAGTTCATGCAACATAGATCTGACTTCCATAGAACTCAACATTTCTGGCAGTAAGGTGTCTCTTTGTCACAGCAGTTCCTTCAAAATTCCAGTTATCCAGATGGGGTCTCCCTGCTTTCTCTGCTGACTAGTTATTTTATTGTTTTATTCAATCATGTATACCTGCTGCATCATTATATATATCATTCATTCTTAAGTTGTATTTAACTTAAGTTTTTACCTCTTGGATAGTTGGAATTGCTAGTGACTATTCAGTGTAATAAACGGATTGATTGAGTTTGCTGGATGTACAATTCCCTTCAGACAAAAGGACAATTCGTTTGTGAACAATTTTCTTCAAGTGTGAATATGGACATAACGCTTGAAATGAGTTGCAATGAGTGTCAGGATGAACACCCAAGACTCGTCTTGAACATTTTCTCCATTTACAATTAAGGTTACCAAATCATCACTTTGAAGGTTGCATAGTTCACAGTCATGTGGCTCAGACATTGACTGTTAACTTTACTTGCGACCAGGTATAGATGACGAATTCACTCATAATGACATTGGTTCTAATTTTTAGGTCGCTCTAATACCATCTGAAAAATTTACGTGGACCCTTTAAGGAAAGGATATTACCCAGATGCCTTTAAAAGTACTTTTAATAATCTCTCTGCTAGTAACTTAAATTTCGGATATTATAAAACGGATCGAGTGAGATAAAGGGAACTACAGCACATTTTGGCTTGATTGAAAGTAAGGTTGTTTTCTGCATAATATCTCTCACACAGTGAGAGATATAATCAAGATTTATATATCAAAATCCTATCAAG
>WNGS01088975.1:0-10163 GCA_020271785.1 Procambarus virginalis
CTAGTAAGCATAATATCTAGGTGAATACGTAACGTAGCTACACGTATCACAGGTGTATCTCCACAGATACCTACCCAAAGCAGGTTGTTACAACTTATGACTTAAATAAAATTACTTAACACTACGTACTGCCGCCACCACCTTCGTCTTTGATCAGCCTAGTGACCGGCGACGAAGGATACCAGTCACGGGAGAGATAACATTGTGAGTTCCGTGCCACCTTTGTGGATCGGGCATGAATAGCCCGTAAGTGGTGGCTTTCTGAGCCATTACCAGTATCAAGAGCTGATACTGGAGATCTGTGGAGGTGCGACTGCACCCTGCGTGACGGCAGATGTCTCCGTCACCTCTCCCTCTCTCGTACGAGCTTTTATTCTCGTCTATCCCCAATTTTCCGTTGAATGGATGGATTTGAATCTGGTAACAAGGGACTACCTTCCAACTCTAGAAACTAGTGGAGGTGAGGTTACTTGACCTACCTCACCTCCCTGTGAATGTCTCGTAAGTCAGGTATAATCCCAAGTGTCCACTCAAGTCACCTCAACAACTGTTACAACATCAAGATAAGTACACACACACACACACATTTAGGTAAGGAATACATATATACTATGTAATAAGGAAAGAGAGGGAAGAAGAGATGGAGGTGGAGTGGCACTGCTGATAAGAAAGACTGACGCTTTGAGAAGATGGTTATCCAGGGCTGTGAAGGTTTCAGTGACTATATAACAGGCACCATAGCAATTGCAGGACAAAAACTTATAGTAGTAGCATATAATCACCACCAAATGACAAGACCCAGACAGAAATATGATCACTCTTGGGAATGAGTGATCACAGTGAACTGATAATAGGTACGTGACAGAGCTACGAGTATTCTCTACCAAACACGAACTAGAAAATAAGGACTAACATATATGTATGTAAGCAAAGGACCTGAAAAAAAGGGCGTGGAGAAAATTCCGAAATAACAAAACACCAAAAAGCAGAGAGAGATACCAGGGAGAGAGGAACGTGTATGTCAGTATGAGAAGAGAAGCAGAGAGAAAATATTAAAATGATATAGCAAATAAAGCTAAGATCGAACCAAATGTGCTCCACAGTCCCATCAGGAGAAAAACAACTGTGGAGGAACAGGTGATGAAACTTAGAACAGGTAAACAGAGAATGATAAGGAAATGTGTGAAGAACTCAACAAGAGCTTCCAGGAGGTCTTCACAATAGAACGAGGTGAAGTCCTGAAATAGAAGAGGTGGCAGTAAACCAGGCAGCCGAGGAAGGGTTCGAAATTGCCGGAGATTAGGGTAAGAGGAGTCTGTTGGATATAAACGTGAGAAAGACTGTTGGTCTAGACGAATCTCACCATGCGTACTGAAAGTGTGTGTAGAAGCACTTTGCTTTCCCTCACCATGATGTATAGTAGGTCATTAGAGATAGAGACCTACCAGAAATATGGAAGACGGCTAATGTAGTCCCAATACACAAAAAGGGTGATAGGCAGGGGGGCACTGAACTACAGGCCAGTGTATACAACAGGCCTGTCTACAACTTGTATACTATGAAAGATGACGGAGAAGATCGTGAGGAAAACCCTAGTAACACACCTGGAGAAAAGTGACTTCATGATATACCACCAACATGGGTTTGCCACCAGACTAGAACTCTAACTGAGGGGTAGGAACTACAAGGAAAGACTACGGGAATTAAACCTCACATCGCTAGAAAACAGAAGAGTTAGGAGGGACATGATAACCACATAGTAATTCTAACCACACAGGATTGTAATGTGTAATGTCTATGTAACCACATAGGATTCAGTAGTAATCCAGAGTACCAGATCCGATCAAAGGCTCCTGCTGTCTAGAGAAACAACACAACTGATCTAGGCCTCATCCAGTGACTGAGGCCACTTAGCGGAGAGACTTAGCAAGAGATCATCAGCAGATCGGCTTTTTCGAAAACCATGTGTAAATAGTACTAGTGAATGTGTGGAGTGAGTGTATGTTTAGTATGTTCAGGGACTTAAACAAAGGGGCTGTGTGTTGTCTGAATTCAGAATTTGTTATATTTCTGATAACTGTGATAACTTATGTTTTGTTGTGTGACGATGTACTTGAGTTAGTTTGCAGTGGTATAACTCCATGGACAGACACTGTAAGTTAGATAGGGATAGATTAGTAAGTAGTAAATTGTTAGAATAAATTGTGGGACATAATAACGTTTTTTTAGAGAATTCCAACAATTTTAGATACTTTTATGACAGTGTGCTGTATGTAAGTATTGAAGTTAAGTCTCTTATATACGTATAGGCCAAAAAAAATTTCCAATTAATGTTAACATTGTCTATTTGAAAACATCTTTGGGTCAATGATTTGTTTCCATATAAATGTAATAGTTTTTTGTAAGTTAAGCGTGAGTTTTTTTATTTGACATCCACGGGTGGACTTTTTAAACTCGTAATTACAATATAGATAGTGTCTGGGTGTAGTTTGGGTTCGAAAAGCTAATTTTTGTCACATTGTTTAAAATGATTGAGATATTAATAATGATCCTATGTTTATAATTTATTATGCATTGAATGTTTAGTACCAAATTATAAGACAGGAATAAGGCGGTAGATAGGAGGTGGAGCTGGAGAATAATAGATTTTCTTCTTAGTATGTTTAAGTTAATTATAATTTAATTTCATGAAAATTGAGCAGATAATAACGAAATTACAAGAGAACTAAGTCGTTGGACAGGATTTGGAGCACAAGAACTATATTTTCTTCTTATTATGTCTAAAATAAAAAAAAATTAATCTTATGAAAATCAGGCTGATAGTAAGGAAATTACAAGAGGCTAAGAGACTGAAATCTAAAAGCAATGACAGTGTGCTGTATGTAAGTATTGAAGTTAAGTCTCTTATATACGTATAGGCCAAAAAAAATTCCAATTAATGTTAACATTGTCTATTTGAAACATCTTTGGGTCAATGATTTGTTTCCATATATAATGTAATAGTTTTTGTAAGTTAAGCGTGAGTTTTTTTATTTGACATCCACGGGTGGACTTTTTAAACTCGTAATTACAATATTAGATAGTGTCTGGGTGTAGTTTGGGTTCGAAAAGCTAATTTTTGTCACATTGTTTAAAATGATTGAGATATTAATAATGATCCTATGTTTATAATTTATTATGCATTGAATGTTTAGTACCAATTATAAGACAGGAATAAGGCGGTAGATAGGAGGTGGAGCTGGAGAATAATAGATTTTCTTCTTAGTATGTTTAAGTTAATTATAATTTAATTTCATGAAAATTGAGCAGATAATAACGAAATTACAAGAGAACTAAGTCGTTGGACAGGATTTGGAGCACAAGAACTATATTTTCTTCTTATTATGTCTAAAATAAAAAAAAATTAATCTTATGAAAATCAGGCTGATAGTAAGGAAATTACAAGAGGCTAAGAGACTGAAATCTAAAAGCAATGTCTTTTCTTCTTACTACGTCTAAAATAACTATATTTTAATTCTCATGAAAATAGGTTGAAATGTTACGAAAATACAAAAGCGAACTGAGATCGATATATCACCTCCACACCGAGAACTTCGTTTTTTTCATATTTTCAGTGATAGCTATTTTAAATTTCAAGAACATTTAACTAGCAATAACGAAATTACACCTATAAACGTCTAGAGGCGAGCCAAAGAACTAAAGTCTGACACTATTAATTGCAATATACACTCCTAATTAACTTATTACCCGAAATGTCTCAATCCCACGTAAATTTCAGCCGAAAATGGGTAAGATTTGCGACAAATCTTGCCACAACCAAAGTCAGGACCGACAACTAACATTCGACACTGACAAATACATCATATACTTCTAATCTATACAAATTGATACCCAAAAATGGACTCAATACTACTACTACAATTTCACCCTAAAATGGGGTAAGCTATAGCAACTAATTTGTCAAAACAACAATTCGTCGCTACAGCCTACCTCCTATTACTCTTTAATGACTTCTAGAGTTTGGGAAGCCTGGCTTTCTGCTATGACTTCAGACATTGTTGGTTGCCAGGAAGAGAAAGTCTGTTCCAGTACTGCCTGGGTGTAATAGGCTGACTGCAATCATTGTCCAAAGCCTGTCAGGAAGTGGCTGTTTTCCGAGCGACGTTCAGTGGACAGATGCTGGGTGCATAGACAGATTCTGGGGGCATGAGTTGGGTGAGTGGGTACTGGGTGCCTGGCGGGCAGGCGGAGTGGAGGGGTGGTCGGCTGGTCTTACAAGATTCACGTCTCACATGCCAACATAAATATTCACATGAGTTGTTGTTTTACATTCAGCTTCTCAGGACAAAAGTTCCAAGTAGCACGGGCTATGGTGAGCCCATAGTGGAGAGCAGGTCTGTTCATGCTAATCAGAGATACACATTTAATTAATAAACCCAATGAAAATGTTATATTTTTCAGTCTAACAAAGAAAACACTTTGTTGGTTGGTCTGCATTGTTGAGAATCTCTCACGTAAAAATAATCATTGACTAACATCAGAATCTTGTATATCCCTGATCTTTTGACAGGAGGAAATGATTCACAGACGATCCAGTTTCAAGGGTCCGTAACAAATCCCAAACCGGAGCACATACCTTTGGCCATCCCAAGAGACATCTCTCATCGCCTAATACGTCTGGTGGGCGAGCCAGGTGCCTGGTGGGTCGGCCAGTTCGTCAAATATGTGTTTAAGCATCCGCCATACATTCAGGAGATAATAAACAGAGTAGAAAAATCCATTAATTTTCAGCATCCTATTGTTGGGTAAGTCTTTTGTTGACGGACACATCATTAATGTGTATTATCAACAGTGATTGGTGTTCTTGCATATTATGGTTGGTAAGGTTATTATACGTGTAAGTTGTGTTATTGTGAATGATACTATTTAGGTAAAGTTAGGTGTGAGGATGTAATTCAAAATGTTAGAACAGATACTGAGTTAGGTACAAAGTTGAGATCCCAATAATATGTGGAATTCTTAACAATTGGAAAGAAGGATAATGTGTTCTCGGACTGGGAATGTCTTGTGTAAGCATGAGTTTTTGTTTTTATCTTTACTAGAAGCTACTGTTAATGGATTATTGTGAACTTATGCTGTGCAACAAAGAGTTGTTGGCAATATTTGTAGAAGGAAGTTGAAGAGGTCAGAAAGGTAAATATATGATAAGCTTGTAAGAAGTCCCTGTGGCGTACAGGCAAGATGCTCGCCTCTCATTTCGCGAACACTTTGTCCTGGGTTCGTATCCTGGCTGGGGAGGATTTACTGGTCGCAAATCCTTAACTATAACCTCTGTTTAACTCAACAGTAAAATGTGAGCCTGAATGTTAAACGGTTTGGCGGCGTCGTATTCCAGCGAAAATAGGATTAAGGACCTGCCCAAAACACTATGCGTGATATATATATATATATATATATATATATATATATATATATATATATATTATATATTATATATATATATATATATATATATATATGTCGTACCTAGTAGCCAGAACGCACTTCTCAGCCTACTATGCAAGGCCCGATTTGCCTAATAAGCCAAGTTTTCCTGAATTAATATATTTTCTCTAATTTTTTTTATGAAATGATAAAGCTACCTATTTCATTATGTATGAGGTCAATTTTATTTTATTGGAGTTAAAATTAACGTAGATATGTGACCGAACCTAACAACCCTACCTAACCTAACCTAACCTAACCTATCTTTATAGTTTAGGTTAGGTTAGGTAGCCGAAAAAGTTAGGTTAGGTAGGTTAGGTAGGTTAGGTAGTCGAAAAAACATTAATTCATGAAAACTTGGCTTATTAGGCAAATCGGGCCTTGCATAATAAGCTGAGAAGTGCGTTCTGGCTACTAGGTACGACATATATATATATATATATATATATATATAATATATATATATATATATATGCAAACAAGCCTGAATGGTCCCCAAGACTAGATACAACTGAAAACTCACACCCCAGAAGTGACTCGAACCCATACTCCCAGGAGCAACGCAACTGGTATGTACAAGGATGCCTTAGACCACTTGACCATCACGACCGGACATAAGGAAGTGATAGCCTGAGCTATATGAACCACTTCCCCGCCGGCACCTGGATGGTTATCTTGGGCATAGCATTTTTATCAAATCACCTCATTTTTTGGGGCAACACGTGAGGAACACAAATGCAAACAAGCCTGAATGGTCCCCAGGACTAGATACAACTGAAAACTCACACCCCAGAAGTGACTCGAACCCATACTCCCAGGAGCAACGCAACTGGTATGTACAGGGATGCCTTAGACCCCTTGACCATCACGACCGGACATAAGGAAGTGATAGCCTGAGCTATATGAACCACTTCCCCGCCGGCACCTGGATGGTTATCTTGGGCATAGCATTTTATCAAATCACCTCATTTTTTGGGGCAACACGTGAGGAACACAAATGCAAACAAGCCTGAATGGTCCCCAGGACTAGATACAACTGAAAACTCACACCCAGAAGTGACTCGAACCCATACTCCCAGGAGCAACGCAACTGGTATGTACAGGGATGCCTTAAACCACTTGACCATCACGACCGGACATAAGGAAGTGATAGCCTGAGCTATATGAACCACTTCCCCGCCGGCACTGGATGGTTATCTTGGGCATAGCATTTTATCAAATCACCTCATTTTTTGGGGCAACACGTGAGGAACACAAATGCAAACAAGCCTGAATGGTCCCCAGGACTAGATACAACTGAAAACTCACACCCCAGAAGTGACTCGAACCCATACTCCCAGGAGCAACGCAACTGGTATGTACAGGGATGCCTTAAACCACTTGACCATCACGACCGGACATAAGGAAGTGATAGCCTGAGCTATATGAACCACTTCCCCGCCGGCACCTGGATGGTTATCTTGGGCATAGCATTTTATCAAATCACCTCATTTTTTGGGGCAACACGTGAGGAACACAAATGCAAACAAGCCTGAATGGTCCCCAGGACTAGATACAACTGAAAACTCACACCCCAGAAGTGACTCGAACCCATACTCCCAGGAGCAACGCAACTGGTATGTACAGGGATGCCTTAAACCACTTGACCATCACGACCGGACATAAGGAAGTGATAGCCTGAGCTATATGAACCACTTCCCCGCCGGCACCTGGATGGTTATCTTGGGCATAGCATTTTATCAAATCACCTCATTTTTTGGGGCAACACGTGAGGAACACAAATGCAAACAAGCCTGAATGGTCCCCAGGACTAGATACAACTGAAAACTCACACCCCAGAAGTGACTCGAACCCATACTCCCAGGAGCAACGCAACTGGTATGTACAGGGATGCCTTAAACCACTTGACCATCACGACCGGACATAAGGAAGTGATAGCCGAGCTATATGAACCACTTCCCCGCCGGCACCTGGATGGTTATCTTGGGCATAGCATTTTATCAAATCACCTCATTTTTGGGGGCAACACGTGAGGAACACAAATGCAAACAAGCCTGAATGGTCCCCAGGACTAGATACAACTGAAAACTCACACCCCAGAAGTGACTCGAACCCATACTCCCAGGAGCAACGCAACTGGTATGTACAGGGATGCCTTAAACCACTTGACCATCACGACCGGACATAAGGAAGTGATAGCCTGAGCTATATGAACCACTTCCCCGCCGGCACCTGGATGGTTATCTTGGGCATAGCATTTTATCAAATCACCTCATTTTTTGGGGCAACACGTGAGGAACACAAATGCAAACAAGCCTGAATGGTCCCCAGGACTAGATACAACTGAAAACTCACACCCCAGAAGTGACTCGAACCCATACTCCCAGGAGCAACGCAACTGGTATGTACAGGGATGCCTTAAACCACTTGACCATCACGACCGGACATAAGGAAGTGATAGCCTGAGCTATATGAACCACTTCCCCGCCGGCACCTGGATGGTTATCTTGGGCATAGCATTTTATCAAATCACCTCATTTTTTGGGGCAACACGTGAGGAACACAAATGCAAACAAGCCTGAATGGTCCCCAGGACTAGATACAACTGAAAACTCACACCCCAGAAGTGACTCGAACCCATACTCCCAGGAGCAACGCAACTGGTATGTACAGGGATGCCTTAAACCACTTGACCATCACGACCGGACATAAGGAAGTGATAGCCTGAGCTATATGAACCACTTCCCCGCCGGCACCTGGATGGTTATCTTGGGCATAGCATTTTATCAAATCACCTCATTTTTTGGGGCAACACGTGAGGAACACAAATGCAAACAAGCCTGAATGGTCCCCAGGACTAGATACAACTGAAAACTCACACCCCAGAAGTGACTCGAACCCATACTCCCAGGAGCAACGCAACTGGTATGTACAGGGATGCCTTAAACCACTTGACCATCACGACCGGACATAAGGAAGTGATAGCCTGAGCTATATGAACCACTTCCCCGCCGGCACCTGGATGGTTATCTTGGGCATAGCATTTTTATCAAATCACCTCATTTTTTGGGGCAACACGTGAGGAACACAAATGCAAACAAGCCTGAATGGTCCCCAGGACTAGATACAACTGAAAACTCACACCCAGAAGTGACTCGAACCCATACTCCCAGGAGCAACGCAACTGGTATGTTGCGTGGCTTCAGTTGTATCTAGTCCTGGGACCATTCAGGCTTGTTTGCATTTGTGTTCCTCACGTGTTGCCCCAAAAAATGAAGTGATTTGATAAAATGCTATGCCAAGATAACCATCCAGGTGCCGGCGGGGAAGTGGTTCATATAGCTCAGGCTATCACTTCCTTATGTCCGGTCGTGATGGTCAAGTGGTTTAAGGCATCCCTGTACATACCAGTTGCGTTGCTCCTGGGAGTATGGGTTCGAGTCACTTCTGGGGTGTGAGTTTTCAGTTGTATCTAGTCCTGGGGACCATTAGGCTTGTTTGCATTTGTGTTCCTCACGTGTTGCCCCAAAAAATGAGGTGATTTGATAAAAATGCTATGCCCAAGATAACCATCCAGGTGCCGGCGGGGAAGTGGTTCATATAGCTCAGGCTATCACTTCCTTATGTCCGGTCGTGATGGTCAAGTGGTTTAAGGCATCCCTGTACATACCAGTTGCGTTGCTCCTGGGAGTATGGGTTCGAGTCACTTCTGGGGTGTGAGTTTTCAGTTGTATCTAGTCCTGGGGACCATTCAGGCTTGTTTGCATTTGTGTTCCTCACGTGTTGCCCCAAAAAATGAGGTGATTTGATAAAATGCTATGCCCAAGATAACCATCCAGGTGCCGGCGGGGAAGTGGTTCATATAGCTCAGGCTATCACTTCCTTATGTTCGGTCGTGATGGTCAAGTGGTTTAAGGCATCCCTGTACATACCAGTTGCGTTGCTCCTGGGAGTATGGGTTCGAGTCACTTCTGGGGTGTGAGTTTTCAGTTGTATCTAGTCCTGGGGACCATTCAGGCTTGTTTGCATTTGTGTTCCTCACGTGTTGCCCCAAAAAATGAGGTGATTTGATAAAAATGCTATGCCCAAGATAACCATCCAGGTGCCGGCGGGGAAGTGGTTCATATAGCTCAGGCTATCACTTCCTTATGTCCGGTCGTGATGGTCAAGTGGTTTAAGGCATCCTGTACATACCAGTTGCGTTGCTCCTGGGAGTATGGGTTCGAGTCACTTCTGGGGTGTGAGTTTTCAGTTGTATCTAGTCCTGGGGACCATTCAGGCTTGTTTGCATTTGTGTTCCTCACGTGTTGCCCCAAAAAATGAGGTGATTTGATAAAATGCTATGCCAAGATAACCATCCAGGTGCCGGCGGGGAAGTGGTTCATATAGCTCAGGCTATCACTTCCTTATGTCCGGTCGTGATGGTCAAGTGGTTTAAGGCATCCCTGTACATACCAGTTGCGTTGCTCCTGGGAGTATGGGTTCGAGTCACTTCTGGGGTGTGAGTTTTCAGTTGTATCTAGTCCTGGGGACCATTCAGGCTTGTTTGCATTGTGTTCCTCACGTGTTGCCCCAAAAAATGAGGTGATTTGATAAAAATGCATGCCCAAGATAACCATCCAGGTGCCGGCGGGGAAGTGGTTCATATAGCTCGGCTATCAATTCCTTATGTCCGGTCA
>WNGS01088986.1:5042-17455 GCA_020271785.1 Procambarus virginalis
ACATCTATAGAAGTCCGACCAGACGTTTGCTATAAAACCAACGATCACTCATAATAATTAATCTTAATATTACCATACGTTAAAACAAAATGAAATAGGTTAAAACACGTTAACATTTGCGGATATTACAGTAACTTATGTTTCTTTTATTTTGTAACTTATCCACCTTCGGGGTCTGTGATCTTCCCGTTGTCACCCTCTGAGTATTCCCTGGAGTATATATCTGTGATCTTCCTGTTGTCACCCTCTGAGTATTCCCCTGGAGTATATAACTGTGATCTTCCTGTGTCACCCTCTGAGTATTCCCCTGGAGTATATACCTGTGATCTTCCTGTTGTCACCCTCTGAGTATTCCCCTGGAGTATATACCTGTGATCTTCCTGTTGTCACCCTCTGAGTATTCCCCTGGAGTATATAACTGTGATCTTCCTGTTGTCACCCTCTTGAGTATTCTCCAGGAGTATATGCCTGTGATCTTCTCCCACTGGCCGGCCGGGACTGGTCTTCACATAGTGACCCAACTGCTGCAGGTCCACCACTCAGGTCAGTAGTCACCGCACTTCACCTGCACGCACTATACCAGGCACTCTTTTAGTTGCCAACATAATTAAGTTATGCAGTTTGTTATTTTGGTCAAGATACAGTTCATTGTGAACATAGTCTTAATTTTTAATTTATTTGCCACATGGGTACGAAATAATATATAATGGAACGACATTAGTGACATTACTACCCACAGAAGTAAACATATAAGAGAGCCTCTCAGTTACTCACAGGAACTTATACACAACAAGATACACCAACATTTGTTAAACATTCCTATATACCACACTTAATGTATGTTTTTCTTACCAAGCACATCCACTGCCACATGATTCAGCCAATCAGGTATAACGTTGCACATCATCGACCATGGCATCACCCCGTTAGCCTCAATGCTAATAGTGTCAACAATTGACTATAATAAGAACATAAGAATAAAGGTGCAGGCGAGGAGTCACAATAACGTGGCTGAAATATGTTGGCCAAACCACACGATCAAGTTGACTGTGGTCGATTTCACAATCGATTTGAGAATGGTCCTGGACGGTCCGAAACGTCGTCGTCCCTTCACTCTCTAGTGTGTGATTTGGTCAACAAGAATAAAGGTAACTGCAGAGGGACTATTGGCCTATACGAGGCAGCTCCTATTTATAACTACCCAATCCCATTCATATGTCCAACCCCACGCTTGAAACAATCAAGGGACCCCACCTCCACCACGCTACGCGGTAATTGGTTCCACAAATCAACAACCCTGTTACCGAATCAGTATTTACCTAGGTAAATATATCTATATAAAATAAATTTATCAGTATTTATTTATTTCTAAATCTAAACTTATAAAATTTATACCCATTGTTTCGTGTTCTGTCTTGTGTTGATACTCTTAATACCCCTATTAATATCCCCCTTTGTTATCAGAACATAAGCTTATTACTTACAATATTACATAAGAACATAATATTGCAGGAAGATTTCATGCCTTCGACTACGGGCCAGAGAGAAACCTTCTGGAGTACGGGTCGCCCTCGCCACCAGATTTCTCCCTCAGTAGCGTCACCGTCCCCGTCGGTATCTTCTGGTCGGAAAACGACTTTGTCGTCGACCCACAGGTCAGGCTCAGTCCTCGTGATCAGTTGGCAAACACAGTTGGTTGGTGACATTGTGTGGAACATTCTCTACTAGTCTGAATTATTCCTACATTGGTTACTTTCGTCTATCAGACAGATATTTATATTAGCATGAGAAGGTAGAACTTTAGATTTTATATCTGATATTTACTCCATCATGAGACAAGAATTATCAGGTTGTCGGTCATTTTTAGAACTTGCTCAGTGACCACTTTACATGGCACTACTCTTTAGTTACAATCTCTAATCAAAAGACCCCAGAAGTGACTCGAACCCATACTCCCAGGAGCAACGCAACTGGTATGTACAGGGATGCCTTAAACCACTTGACCATCACGACCGGACAAAAGGAAGTGATAGCCGAGGCTATATGAACCACTTCCCCGCCGGCACATGGATGGTTATCTTGGGCATAGCATTTTATCAAATCACCTCATTTTTTGGGGCAACATGTGAGGAACACAAATGCAAACAAGCCTGAATGGTCCCCAGGACTAGATACAACTGAAAACTCACACCCCAGAAGTGACTCGAACCCATACTCCCAGGAGCAACGCAACTGGTATGTACAGGGATGCCTTAAACCACTTGACCATCACGACCGGACAAAGGAAGTGATAGCCGAGGCTATATGAACCACTTCCCCGCCGGCACCTGGATGGTTATCTTGGGCATAGCATTTTATCAAATCACCTCATTTTTTGGGGCAACACGTGAGGAACACAAATGCAAACAAGCCTGAATGGTCCCCAGGACTAGATACAACTGAAAACTCACACCCCAGAAGTGACTCGAACCCATACTCCCAGGAGCAACGCAACTGGTATGTACAGGGATGCCTTAAACCACTTGACCATCACGACCGGACAAAAGGAAGTGATAGCCGAGGCTATATGAACCACTTCCCCGCCGGCACCTGGATGGTTATCTTGGGCATAGCATTTTATCAAATCACCTCATTTTTTGGGGCAACACGTGAGGAACACAAATGCAAACAAGCCTGAATGGTCCCCAGGACTAGATACAACTGAAAACTCACACCCCAGAAGTGACTCGAACCCATACTCCCAGGAGCAACGCAACTGGTATGTACAGGGATGCCTTAAACCACTTGACCATCACGACCGGACAAAAGGAAGTGATAGCCGAGGCTATATGAACCACTTCCCCAGAAGTGACTCGAACCATGGGTTCGAGTCACTTCTGGGGTGTGAGTTTTCAGTTGTATCTAGTCCTGGGGACCATTCAGGCTTGTTTGCATTTGTGTTCCTCACGTGT
The DNA here is from genome assembly GCA_020271785.1 of Procambarus virginalis. Lineage (NCBI taxonomy): Eukaryota > Metazoa > Arthropoda > Malacostraca > Decapoda > Cambaridae > Procambarus > Procambarus virginalis. Next base: position 7,994 of record WNGS01088986.1, read on the forward strand.
TGCCCCAAAAAATGAGGTGATTTGATAAAATGCTATGCCCAAGATAACCATCCAGGTGCCGGCGGGGAAGTGGTTCATATAGCCTCGGCTATCACTTCCTTATGTCCGGTCGTGATGGTCAAGTGGTTTAAGGCATCCCTGTACATACCAGTTGCGTTGCTCCTGGGAGTATGGGTTCGAGTCACTTCTGGGGTGTGAGTTTTCAGTTGTATCTAGTCCTGGGGACCATTCAGGCTTGTTTGCATTTGTGTTCCTCACGTGTTGCCCCAAAAAATGAGGTGATTTGATAAAATGCTATGCCCAAGATAACCATCCAGGTGCCGGCGGGGAAGTGGTTCATATAGCCTCGGCTATCACTTCCTTATGTCCGGTCGTGATGGTCAAGTGGTTTAAGGCATCCCTGTACATACCAGTTGCGTTGCTCCTGGGAGTATGGGTTCGAGTCACTTCTGGGGTGTGAGTTTTCAGTTGTATCTAGTCCTGGGGACCATTCAGGCTTGTTTGCATTTGTGTTCCTCACGTGTTGCCCCAAAAAATGAGGTGATTTGATAAAATGCTATGCCCAAGATAACCATCCAGGTGCCGGCGGGGAAGTGGTTCATATAGCCTCGGCTATCACTTCCTTATGTCCGGTCGTGATGGTCAAGTGGTTTAAGGCATCCCTGTACATACCAGTTGCGTTGCTCCTGGGAGTATGGGTTCGAGTCACTTCTGGGGTGTGAGTTTTCAGTTGTATCTAGTCCTGGGGACCATTCAGGCTTGTTTGCATTTGTGTTCCTCACGTGTTGCCCCAAAAAATGAGGTGATTTGATAAAATGCTATGCCCAAGATAACCATCCAGGTGCCGGCGGGGAAGTGGTTCATATAGCCTCGGCTATCACTTCCTTATGTCCGGTCGTGATGGTCAAGTGGTTTAAGGCATCCCTGTACATACCAGTTGCGTTGCTCCTGGGAGTATGGGTTCGAGTCACTTCTGGGGTGAGTTTTCAGTTGTATCTAGTCCTGGGGACCATTCAGGCTTGTTTGCATTTGTGTTCCTCACGTGTTGCCCCAAAAAATGAGGTGATTTGATAAAATGCTATGCCCAAGATAACCATCCAGGTGCCGGCGGGGAAGTGGTTCATATAGCCTCGGCTATCACTTCCTTTTGTCCGGTCGTGATGGTCAAGTGGTTTAAGGCATCCCTGTACATACCAGTTGCGTTGCTCCTGGGAGTATGGGTTCGAGTCACTTCTGGGGTGTGAGTTTTCAGTTGTATCTAGTCCTGGGGACCATTCAGGCTTGTTTGCATTTGTGTTCCTCACGTGTTGCCCCAAAAAATGAGGTGATTTGATAAAATGCTATGCCCAAGATAACCATCCATGTGCCGGCGGGGAAGTGGTTCATATAGCCTCGGCTATCACTTCCTTTTGTCCGGTCGTGATGGTCAAGTGGTTTAAGGCATCCCTGTAATACCAGTTGCGTTGCTCCTGGGAGTATGGGTTCGAGTCACTTCTGGGGTGTGAGTTTTCAGTTATATATATATATATATATTATATATATATATATATATATATATATATATATATATATATATATATATATATATAAAATATATATTATATATATGTATAAAGGCGATTCGATGTTGCAGGGAATCCGGCTGACGGCGGCAAAGCTGCCCAATCTGGTCCTCGACCATCGGGTTTCAGTTCGAAACTTCAACCACAACGACTTCCTTCTGGCAGAGAACGCTGCCGACGTCGTCTACCGCCACGTCGTGCAGCTCCTCCGCGATTACAGTGACTAACGAGTGTCCAGCAACTTACACCCTTAGCTGTATTTAGCTTCATACTCTCATTATATTTTTTATACTTATATTTATCATATTTGTGTATTTATTTCCTTGAATCTTCCTGTGATACAGTGTTACGAGTTTCTGTATTTTGTTTCAGCTAGACATATTGCTGAGACTGATTTGTTTCTGTCCAATCATATAGCTAAGACACTCCGTCCTCTTATAAACAAACACTCATCTACTCAGGAATTTAAGACATTTTCCATAAATGCTCTCACACATGAGAAATGTGCTTTACAGCACCAATTAAAACGGTTTATAGCGTTATTTACCTTTTGTGTCTCTCTTATTCTAGCCTTGTGTGACTTGTGCACGTAAATCTACAAAGGATGTGTTCGATTTGTTTTACATTAGTTTTCGTTCCACCTGATTGATTTTTATTGATTGTTGCCGCCGGAGGCGGCTATTTTATTGTTCACCCGATACTCATCCTGTGAGCTGTAGTGCAAAATAAGGCACAAAAGGTCTTTATCAGACCTCAACGGAGAGTATTACATTAACAATTTAATCTATCTAGCACACCGTGTAATGATAATGTCAGCTAATTACAGAGATTGTTACATTTCAATATCTATGCATTTAGAGTTAATCATTATACATTAATAGTAGGTCTTTTCGTTCTCTGTTTCTAGATGCATCCAGAGCGTTTAACAAAGTTGAAGACAACAAACATTTTAGAGAATTGCTTAGTATAAAAGTATGTCTTGCCAGCGCTAGATATTTATATATTTCTTATCAGGTATGCAAATTAGATGTGAAATGGAGTAATATCCACTCCAAAATTATCTCTCCCCCCCCCAAAAAAAATGAAGGGTCAAACAAGGTGCTGTTCTTAGTTCAATTTTGTTTGCTATTTAACTTAATTGACTGTTGAGAGAGGTAACAGAATTCAATAATACACTTACAAAAATTCAATAACTGACACCTTCCTCTTTTAGCCTCTACAACACACTGTCTTCTCACCAAGTAAATAACTGCCAAAAGATTACACAATCCATCTCTCACAAATGCCATACTTAATGCAATTAATGAGAAACACGAATAAAAAAAAACATAAGATTTGCCTAATTGCAAAAGAACTAGTTAAGATACTCATTAACGCTTACCAATATAATAATAGCTAAACTATCCTATTTTGTAAATAGATTTAAAGAAGCAAAAGAAAACATTAAAAGCACATGGAAAACCATTTTAAACAATCTAGGATCTAAACAACAATCATACAAAAAAACAGATAAAATTCTCCAAAGATGATTACACACTAGCAACAGACTTAGAAACTACAGCTGAATTTAACAGCTTCTTTCCATCAATTGGTATTACTCTTGCTAGAAAAATGCCATACACGTTTAACTCACAGGCATCTAATGGAGCGCCGCCCTGCTCCTTATTTGTCGGAACTGCATGTTGACAGTTGTTGAGGTTACCTGAGTGGAGACGTGTGGGGCACCTCACTTACCACACTTGCACAGAGAGGTGAGGTAAGGCCACACAAACCTCGGGCAGCTTCACAGGTTGGCTGGCTAATCCTTTGTTCCAAGAAGTTACCAGATTCAAGTCCGTTAATTCAACGGAAAATTAGGGATTGAGGGGTTTAAAAGCTGGTTACGAGAGTTAGTTAGTTTTAGTTCATTTATTATGCACCCCATACCCATCTTGTGGGCGGTAGTGGAAAGGGTTACAGAGGCACATGATGGGCTCAGGGACTGAACCCCACAATTCATTTAGCTAAGCAAGTTACAATCTTGATGAGCTAGTTACAAAATTCAATATAAGTCGTCACATCAACAATGCGTTCGAGATCGACCTCAAATACAGGTTCTAAATTAAGCAACTGACATATGTGGAGAGCTAGTGTCACAATTTATATGTTTGTCCTGCACACCGCCCCCCATCCAGTGGGCAGCGGTGGATAGGTTACAATCACTCAGTTACTGCCTATAGTTAGCAAACTTTTGAAAACAAAAAACACAGCCCCGCTCTGGTGCCAGGTAAGTCCACAACGGGCTCACCATAGCCCGTGCTACTTGGAACTTTTTTGTTCCAAGTAGCGAATCTTAAACAACATGGATGGCTTAATCTTCATCAATCAATCAGAGAGGGAAAGAGCACATACAGCCCCACTCCAGGTAAGTTCACTACGGGCTCACCATAGCCCGTGCTACATGGAACTTTTGTTGATAGTAGCTGAATCTAAAACAACAACGAGGGAGTGAGTGCTGTGTCTCAGACCAGACAGGAGTCTGGGATCTAGTGGTGGGCATCACAGGGACAGGAAGACTGGCGATCGGAAGCTTCATCACTGGTGTATCTTGAGTGAGTACTGGTTTCTTATGTTCTAACATCACAAGTGTTGATAATCCCATTTCCTTGATAGGGAAGATAGATTAGGATTGTTTATATTGAACTAATTAAATAAATGTATAATACTAAATTGTCCATCTGGTATGTTCATTCATTCCTGATTATTCATCCAAAGAGAGTTGCCAGGTCCACGTTCTGGCAATCTCCTGTTAACATCTCCCTAAGTTGTGGTGACGATTGTTCACATTAAATTATCATCTTCCTGATCGTAATTATCAAAAGTGTTTTTTAATTATTTGGATGCCAGTGAATAGTGAGAGTCAACCGCGTTCTCCTTCCCCTTGTTTCACCTCTACCAAGAGAGACAACAACGACACTTTTCTGCCCCATGGGAGATCACACTTTTCCAAATTACTGCCCCCCCCTTTTCCCACCCAAGAAGCTGATTAAAGAACAAACCTTGCTTCGACAAGAAGCAAAGAACAATGCCTAAGCCAAATTGATGCTTTAGTCAGAGAGCGCTCCCTTTCCCTGATTATTTACACTGATGGTTCCTTGCATCAATCCTATGGTGCAGCTGGAAGTGCAGGTGTTGTGAGAGCGAGAGATGGTTCCTTTTCCTATGAGTGTGGAGCTCGTATAGATAACTGGGCCTCCACTCTTCAAACAGAATTGGTTGCCATAATCCTTGCACTCGAGCGCGTATATGAATCCAAAGTTGACATGCTAATTGAAAGCGACTCCTTGTCATCCTTGGCTGCCCACAACCCCCCAAGGCATAACTGCGACGTGCTTATCTCTGAAGCTAGACACAGATATAATGAAATAATCAATGATGGAGTTTGTCTCCTGTGGATTCCTTCCCATATTGGTCTCTGAACGCATGATAGAACTGATGAGCTAGAGTGACTCTAGCTCATCAGTTCAGCTGATGAGCTTGTCTAGCTGCTAGACAAAACTTTTGCTCATAAAGAGGGAAATGATTACCTCTTTATAAGCAAAGAGGGAATCATAAAGCTCATAATGCTCCCTTGCTCATAAAGAGTTCTCTTGGACTGCCTCTGAGCAGCCTGAGAGCAGTAATATTCCATGAACATCAACAAAATCTCGTAAACTTGAGGCAACATGAAATTCACACCAGTTAGTCCATCTATCGGCATTCTATTATGCAGGAAGAACCGCACGTCTATGGGTCATCCAATAAGGTTAGCAGACTTCTAGATGTTACCACTGCTAGGCTTAGGCTCGGCTACAAGTACCTCTGGGAGTTTATGACATTTGTTGATGGAGATTTGACTAAATGTAAACTCTGTCAGCAGAACTATTCGCACACCTCGCATCATTATATAATGGAATGTGAAAAAATCGAGGAGTTCAGAGTGGAGCATCAATGGACATCAATGAGCATCAATGAGCATCTTGGACACCATCAATGGAGTCCAAGAAATCTGTAAGTATTTCATTCATAATGATGCACTGCCAGAAGTCTTAGCGAAATATCCCAAATGTGCTTAATGTAGGTGCAGCCTGCACATGACTGTAAAGCTGCCGCCCAGTTGAGTGGGTGTGGAGCAAGACTAGTAACTGTGTGACTGCCCATAGTTGTAAAGTGCTTTGTATAGTGAGTGTTGTGAGCCTCTTGTTGAATCACTTGTGATATAAAAAGATTATTGATGTGTATATGAAGTGTGTAAATGATTGTATACATGTACATGTATATATATCATTAATAATTGTGTAACTAGCTTCAAAAGATTGTCACTTGCTTAGCTAAACGAACTATGGGATTCAGTTCCTGAACCGATTATGTGCCCCCTGCATGTAACCCTTTTCACCACCACCCACGGGATGGGTATGGGGTGCATAATAAAGAAAGACTCTTTCCCCCTGTGCCAGTGTAGATATGATAGGTAACAATAGGTTACTGTCCAGGTACGGTGCTCACCGCCCCCTTAATTAACATCTTTAACTCTCCCGTGACGGGTACCCTTCACTGTCGGTCACCGTAAAATACTAATTTTCACCAAAGGCGAAGATGGTTGCAGCATTAAGTAGTTTTAATGTAACTTTTAAGTTATGTCATAGTGTGTAACAACTGGCTTGGTGGCGGTATCAGTGGTGATAGTCAGGTGGGTGGTGTTATAAATGGTAAAACAACGAAAATAAAGTGTTATAAATAAAGTGGAAGAAAGAAATGATTCTGCATGGCAACGTGTTTGTATGGACGAAAAAAGCTGCCTCACGAGTTGCGCTTGGATGCGCCCGCAACAAACAGGTATTTAAGTGGTCACCAAAGGTCGCGACCTCCTCAACTCCTCCAGCCGCCGACCCCACAACACGCAGTCCACCCTCTTCCCTGGATTCCTGGTTGATACCTGGTTGATGGGGTTCTGGGAGTTCTACTCCCCCAAGCCCGGCCCGAGGCCAGGCTTGACTTGTGAGAGTTTGGTCCACCAGGCTGTTGCTTGGAGCGGCCAGCAGGCCCACATACCCACCATAGCCCGGTTGGTCCGGCACTCCTGTCAATGCTCACATTGGCACACTTAATCGGAGGGGTGCCGTCACAGGCAGACCCAGGTGCCACTTGCTTCCTAACTACTGCGCTAACCAAACCCCCAACAAAAAAGTGGCAAACGCCTAACAAAACAAAATGTCTCGCTACGTGTGTGTGTAACCAGCTTCAAAAGATTGTCACTTGCTTAGCTAAACGAACTATGGGGTTCAGTTCCTGAACCCATTATGTGCCTCTGTATTAAGTATTAAGTATAGTATTAAGTTTTAGTCTTTAATGTTTTTCCTGCCCGAAACGCTTTGCGTAATAGTGGCTTTAGGCATTGTATGTACTAGCTCTATCTATAAATCCATCAATTTTTGTAAAACCTCTTGTATGTATGTACTTTACCTTGAATAAACATTTATTTATTTATTTATTTTTTATATATTATTTATATGTAACCCTTTCCACCACCGCCCACGGGATGAGTAACATGCTGGGGGGGGGGGGCTGTGGCTGAGTGGACAGTGCTCGAGTGTCATAATCCTAGGGACCGGGGATCGATCCCCGGCGATGGCGGAAACAAATGGGCAGAGTTTCTTTCACCCTGATGCCTCTGTTACCTAGCAGTAAATAGGTACTTGGGAAACAGCTGTTACGAACTGCTTCCTGTGTGTGTGTGTGTGTACTCACCTAGTTGTGTTTGCGGGGGTTGAGCTCTGGCTCTTTGGTCCCGCCTCTCAACCGTCAATCAACTGGTGTACAGATTCCTGAGCCTATTGGGCTCTATCATCTCTACACTTGAAACTGTGTATGGAGTCAGCCTCCACCACATCACTTCCTAATGCATTCCATTTGTCAACCACTGCCACAATTGACAGTAATTGTGGCTGGGTATCGTCGAAACTCTCTGGGGTCACCAATGTAACGAACGTTTATGTTACGTTGTTGTGTTGATTAGATACACAGTGATTAGTGAGTTTCATATTTATTTTGTAGTCCTGGATCCAGCAGTGTCGTAGACGTTGAGACGAAGCCTGGAGCAGAGCAGAGAGCTGAGTGAGGCCGGAGTCGTGGAGCTCTATGCGGGAGAGCGTGGCGGCTCGATTGGGAATTGTGTGAACTCGGGAAGCGATAGCGTTGTAGCTGGATGCGGTCGTAGTCTGCTGTCTGCTCTGTGTCGAAGCTGTAGCGTCTTGGGTCGACTAGAACTGCCCAAGCCGAGTACTACATTTTTGACTGGAGATTGTACTGGTCTGTTGTTCTCACATCGCTGGGTTATATGGTGATTACACCTCAGCTCCCTCCAACAAGGTGAGAAGAGTATTACCTGTAATTGGGGAAAGGATTGTAGCTTGTGTGATTAGTAATGCATTAAGATAATGAGATAATGGAGCGAGTATAAGGATTACTCGCTACAAACTGGTGTACAGATTCCTGAGCCTACTGGGCTCTATCATATCTACATTTGAAACTGTGTATGGAGTCAGCCTTCACCACATCACTTTCTAGTGCATTCCATTTACTAACTACTCTGACACTGAAAAAGTTCTTTCTAATGTCTCTGTGGCTCATTTGGGTACTCAGCTTCCACCTGTGTCCCCTTGTTCGCGCCCCTCCAGTGTTGAATAGTTCATCCTTGTTTACCCAGTCGATTCCCCTGAGGATTTTTGTGGGTGTGTGTGTGTGTGTGGTGTGTGTGTGTGTGTGTGTGGTGTGTGTGTGTGTGTGTGGTGGTGTGTGTGTGTGTGTGTGTGTGTGTGTGTGTGTGGTGTGTGTGTTTGTGTGTGTGTGTGTGTGTGTGTGTGTGTGTGTGTGTGTGTGTGTGTGTGTGTGGTGTGTGTGTGTGTGTGTGTGTGTGTGTGTTGTGTGTGTGTGTGTGTGTGTGTGGTGTACTCACCTATATGTACTCACCTATATGTGCTGCAGGATCGAGCATTGACTCTTGGATCCCGCCTTTCGAGCATCAGTTGTTTACAGCAATGACTCCTATCCCATTTCCCTATCATACCTGGTTTTAAAATTATGAATAGTATTGGCTTCCACAACCTGTCCTTAAGTGCATTCCATTTTCCCACTACTCTCACGCTAAAAGAAAACTTCCTAACATCTCTGTGACTCATCTGAGTTTCTAACTTCCATCCATGTCCCCTCGTTCTGTTACTATTCCGTGTGAACATTTCGTCTATGTCCACTCTGTCAATCCCTCTGAGTATTTTTATACGTTCCTATCATGTCCCCCTCTCCCTTCTTCTTTCTAGTGTCGTAAGGCATAGTCCCCCAGGCGCTCCTCATACCCCATCCCTCGTAGCTCTGGGACGAGTCTCGTTGCAACCTCTGAACCTTTTCCAGTTTCATTATGTGCTTCTTTAGATGGGGACTCCATGATGAGGCGGCATACTCTAAGACTGGCCTCACGTAGGCAGTGTAAAGAGCCCTAAATGCCTCCTTACTTAGGTTTCTGAATGATGTTCTAACTTTTGCCAGTGTAGAGTACGCTGCTGTCGTTATCCTATTTATATGTGCCTCAGGAGATAGATTAGGTGTTACGTCCACACCCAGGTCTCTTTCGCGCGTCGTCACAGGTAGGCTGTTCCCCTTCATTGTGTACTGTCCCTTTGGTCTCCTATCTCCTAGTCCCATTTCCATAACTTTACATTTGCTCGTGTTGAATTCCAGTAGCCATTTCTCTGACCATCTCTGCAACCTGTTCAGGTCCTCTTGGAGGATCCTGCAATCCTCATCTGTCACAACTCTTCTCATCAACTTTGCGTCATCCGCAAACATCGACATGTAGGACTCTACTCTACACCCGTAAACATGTCGT
>WNGS01088990.1:7915-18101 GCA_020271785.1 Procambarus virginalis
GAGAGAGAGAGAGAGAGAGAGAGAGAGAGAGAGAGAGAGAGAGAGAGAGAAAGAGAGAGAGAGAGAGAAATATACAGATGGGGTATTAACAACCAGGAAGAGTCGTGGCCAGGTTATTGGGACGACCGCCGGAGTCCTGACGGTCTCCAGGTCTAGCCCAATTTAATGTATTAAGATTCTTTCTTTTTTCTTCACTTTATTTAAATAATTTTTATCTTAAGGATTTTATCGTAAGGAAAAAGGATGTTGTTACATTGATTTATTTGCGATAAATTCTTTAATTAAAACGGACATAAGCAAACAGTCAATGTTTGTTTCTGTACACTTTTGTCACCAGTTATCAACTGGGAACTGTCCTGCACCCCAGTCACCAGCTGTCAACCTGGGGACTGAACTGCATCACAGACTGTACACGAAGTATACCAGTTAGTGGCATGGGAAGTCTCCACCATCACAGACTGTACACCATGGTCACCAGTTAACACCCTGAGAAGTCTCCACCATCACAGACTGTACACCATGGTCACCAGTTAACACCCTGAGAAGTCTCCACCATCACAGACTGTACACCATGGTCACCAGTTAACACCCTGAGAAGTCTCCACCATCACAGACTGTACACCATGGTCACCAGTTAACACCCTGAGAAGTCTCCACCATCACAGACTGTACACCATGGTCACCAGTTAACACCCTGAGAAGTTTCCACCATCACAGACTGTACACCATGGTCACCAGTTAACACCCTGAGAAGTCTCCACCATCACAGTCTGTACACCATGGTCACCAATTAACACCCTGAGAAGTCTCCACCATCACAGACTGTACACCATGGTCACCAGTTAACACCCTGAGAAGTTTCCACCATCACAGACTGTACACCATGGTCACCAGTTAACACCCTGAGAAGTCTCCACCATCACAGACTGTACACCACGGTCACCATTAACACCCTGAGAAGTCTCCACCATCACAGACTGTACACCATGGTCACCAGTTAACACCCTGAGAAGTCTCCACCATCACAGACTGTACACCATGGTCACCAGTTAACACCATGAGAAGTCTCCACCATCACAGACTGTACACCATGGTCACCAGTTAACACCCTGAGAAGTCTCCACCATCACAGACTGTACACCATGGTCACCAGTTAACACCCTGAGAAGTCTCCACCATCACAGACTGTACACCATGGTCACCAGTTAACACCCTGAGAAGTCTCCACCATCACAGACTGTACACCATGGTCACCAGTTAACACCCTGAGAAGTCTCCACCATCACAGACTGTACACCATGGTCACCAGTTAACACCCTGAGAAGTCTCCACCATCACAGACTGTACACCATGGTCACCAGTTAACACCCTGAGAAGTCTCCACCATCACAGACTGTACACCATGGTCACCAGTTAACACCCTGAGAAGTCTCCACCATCACAGACTGTACACCATGGTCACCAGTTAACACCCTGAGAAGTCTCCACCATCACAGACTGTACACCATGGTCACCAGTTAACACCCTGAGAAGTCTCCACCATCACAGACTGTACACCATGGTCACCAGTTAACACCCTGAGAAGTCTCCACCATCACAGACTGTACACCATGGTCACCAGTTAACACCCTGAGAAGTCTCCACCATCACAGACTGTACACCATGGTCACCAGTTAACACCCTGAGAAGTCTCCACCATCACAGACTGTACACCATGGTCACCAGTTAACACCCTGAGAAGTCTCCACCATCACAGACTGTACACCATGGTCACCAGTTAACACCCTGAGAAGTCTCCACCATCACAGACTGTACACCATGGTCACCAGTTAACACCCTGAGAAGTCTCCACCATCACAGACTGTACACCATGGTCACCAGTTAACACCCTGAGAAGTCTCCACCATCACAGACTGTACACCATGGTCACCAGTTAACGCCCTGAGAAGTCTCCACCATCACAGACTGTACACCATGGTCACCAGTTAACACCCTGAGAAGTCTCCACCATCACAGACTGTACACCATGGTCACCAGTTAACACCTGAGAAGTCTCCACCATCACAGTCTGTACACCATGGTCACCAGTTAACACCCTGAGAAGTCCCCACCATCACAGACTGTACACCATGGTCACCAGTTAACACCCTGAGAAGTCTCCACCATCACAGACTGTACACCATGGTCACCAGTTAACACCCTGAGAAGTCTCCACCATCACAGACTGTACACCATGGTCACCAGTTAACACCCTGAGAAGTCTCCACCATCACAGACTGTACACCATGGTCACCAGTTAACACCCTGAGAAGTCTCCACCATCACAGACTGTACACCATGGTCACCAGTTAACACCCTGAGAAGTCTCCACCATCACAGACTGTACACCATGGTCACCAGTTAACACCTGAGAAGTCTCCACCATCACAGTCTGTACACCATGGTCACCAGTTAACACCCTGAGAAGTCTCCACCATCACAGACTGTACACCATGGTCACCAGTTAACGCCCTGAGAAGTCCCCACCATCACAGTCTGTACACAATGGTCACCAGTTAACACCCTGAGAAGTCTCCACCATCACAGTCTGTACACCATGGTCACCAGTTAACACCCTGAGAAGTCTCCACCATCACAGTCTGTACACCATCGTCACCAGTTAACACCCTGAGAAGTCTCCACCATCACAGACTGTACACCATGGTCACCAGTTAACACTCTGAGAAGTCTCCACCATCACAGACTGTACACCATGGTCACCAGTTAACGCCTTGAGAAGTCCCCACCATCACAGTCTGTACACCATGGTTACCAGTTAACACCCTGAGAAGTCTTCACCATCACAGTCTGTACACCATGGTCACCAGTTAACACCCCTGAGAAGTCCCCACCATCACAGTCTGTACACCATGGTCACCAGTTAACGCCCTGAGAAGTCTCCACAATCACAGTCTATACACCATGGTCACCAGTTAACACCCTGAGATGTCCCCACCATCACAGACTGTACACCATGGTCACCAGTTAACACCCCTGAGAAGTCTCCACCATCACAGATTGTACACCATGGTCACCAGTTAACACCCCTGAGAAGTCTCCACCATCACAGACTGTACACCATGGTCACCAGTTAACACCCTGAGAAGTCTCCACCATCACAGACTGTACACCATGGTCACCAGTTAACTGTGGGAAATCTAACTCTTAATGTAAATAATATTTAAATGTTTAAAATGAAATATTCGAAGGACCACTCTTTTTTTACTTAAAAGGAAAAACAAATAAATGATCTAATTAGACTGAAATTAGGTATCAGTGCCTATGGACGGTATAATCATTAAGAATTCATTTGTAGAGCATTAATTATCTGTAATCATGATAATTAATTAAGAGTTAAACGTTCCAAATTACTTGGGGGGTTAATACTAGAAATTAATATATTCGTAGTACAAATGATAGATGCTGGTTCATCATCTGCAAATTAGCCAATGTTACTAATCTATATAAATAAAAATGGAAATGTTCGTTTGTTCAAAATCGCTAATCTCCGAAAGTTCTTCACCGATTGCTTTGAAATTTTCACACAATGTTCCATTCGCATCCGGCCAGGTTTTTATATACATACTATATAGATGTCACGTCTGTGAGGGTAAAAAAAACATGCTTTTTCTGAAAAACTTCTTTTTCATGTGTTTTTCATGTGAGGAAAATCTTCGAAACCTCTTTACAGATGGCTTTGAAATTTTTAAACAATGTTGCATTCGATGAGGCGCGTCTTTTTATATATCCACAACATACATTCCTCACCTGTGACGGGAAAAAATATGTTTTTTTTTCAAAAACAGCACCATCTGTTGGACGTAAGAGCAACACACGCTGTAATCTCCGAAAGTTCGTCACTGATTGCTTTGAAATTTTGACACAACATTGCATTCGAATAGGCGCGTCTTTTTATATACCTACTATATAGATGCCACCCCTATGAAAGGTAAAAACAGCATTTTTGAAAAACAGCTCCATCTGTTGCACATAATAGCAACATTCAAGCTATACTAAATATGTCACGAATTCCATATCAATGTTTCCGATTGCATTGATAATTTTTATTGTCATAGATTTCGATTGATTTCCTTTTTTATTGAATTATTTTGTGTGACATTGTGTTGGAATTGAACTGTGTTGTTTACAATACCATTCATTTCGTAAGTATAAGTATTGATGCCACACCTGTGACAGGTAAAACTATGCTTTTCTTGACAAACAGCACCATCTGTTGCATGTAAGAGCAACACACGTATTATACTAAATATGTTACAATTCCAGTTCAATGTTTCTGATTGCATTGGTAAATTGAATTTTCATAGATTTTGATTAATTTTCATTTTGATTTAATTATTTTGTGTGAATTGTGTTGGAATTGAGCTGTGTTGTTTACCATTCCGTTCATTTCATGAGTATTGTTTATTTTTTATTTTATAGTATATTTTATAGTTTATTTCTTGATGATCCCAAGTCATCACAGCTTTTGCCATTGTTGTTTGATATCACTCCCAGCAGATCGCATGCAGAGTCATGAAAGTACATGTAAAGTACATCAGACTCTCAAATTTTACCCCACCAGAGAGGAAGATTACTTTCCGTAACTACGGACGGGGATATGGTCCTAGTCATTTGTGCTTTTATGACTGAGTGCATGTTAGACCGCTCGAACCCTAAGGGAATGATAGAATCTCGTCACAATGCATATGCGTACATCATCATTGTCAGACAGATGAATATTGTTGAGAATGACACTTATTTGGGTAAAGATGCGGTCAATCACTTTGTAACCACGCTAGAAGCGTCATGGGCTAGAATCAAGAAGGGGTTAGTATCCTATGAACTTCACATGTCGCAGCAACAGCAGGCGATATTTGAGACAAAAACTGCCTGTGAACTCTGTGATGAACCTTTTAACGGAGAAGATGTAATCAAAGTCCGTCATCATGACCACACAATAAGATTCCACAATTATCAAGCAGCTTACTGTGATAGATGTAATTTGCAGTGTATAAATTCATACAAGTTCCTATACACTTTTTCCCACAACGCTTCCTATGATTTAGGAGTAATCCTAAACGAGATGAAAGATAGACCAGGAAGTGAAATAGATATATTAGCTAAGGATGGATTTAAATTTATGAAAGTTGATGTGAACAAATTAAGATTTTTGGATAGTTTAGCCCTTCTCAATGGTTCGCTAGGAAGAATAGCCAAGGATCATATTGATAGTGGGAAACCTACCACATTCACTTTGGCTATGTTAAAAGGGGTAAATAAAGCAGCCATCCCCAAACTGCTGAAGGGTAAACAATCATTCTGCTGTGATTATTTATCCTCTATGTCTGTGTTAGATGAACCACACCTTCCTTCTCGCGATAAGTTTTACAATACACTAAAAGACGAAGAGTTGTCAGAAAAAGATTATAAATAAGCCTTAAAAAGTTTGATTTGGCTAAATGTCGCAACATAGGGGAGTATCTACTCCTTTACCTCAAAGTGGACACAGGTTTGCTAGCTGATGTGTTCACAGTATGGCGAAATACCATGCTTGCTCTCTACAAATTAGACATTTCCCACTACATTTCTTTACCCCTCATTTGCTTGGGATGCATTCTTGCTTAAATCGAAAGTTGAACTTGGTATTGTGTTAGACCCATTGTTATATGATTTACTTCGTCGGAATCTCCGAGGTGGGTTCACCAGTGTGACGAGACAGTACACGAATGTGGAGAACCAGCACACAGGCTTAGATCTAGGGGAAGATAGTAGCTACATCATTTACCTCGATTTTAACAGCCTTTAAGGGGCGTGTATGACTGAACTGCTCCCTCGTGGCGGGATTAGGAAACTGACACACAATGAGCGTGACGTGCTGCTAGAGCGAGGGTTGGAGAATATCCCATGTGACGGGTCCAAGGGATATTGGGTGTTGTGTGATACACTGCAGGTCCGACCGGAGGTAGCTAGGTATACAGATGAACTGCCCTTAGTTCTTTCACATACTTGCATCACCGAAGATCACATTTCACCCTACAGTAAGAATATTCTTACAGAAGAAAGTCGCGGTCTGCCTAAAAAAAACACTAAATTAATTGTTTCTCACCTTCCTCAGAAAGATTACCTCGTTATTCTGAACTTGTTACAGTTACTCATACGCATTGGATTAGAAGTAGCTAAAGTTCACGACATCTATGAATTCGAGCAGGAGAGCTACCTTAAAGACTTCATTGAACCAATGTTCGCGAACGTGCCAGTACCAAATGCGCGATAAAAAAAAGGCTTTTAAACTCGTATCAAACTCTATATATGGAAAGAGTCTCACAGATGTATCTAAATATGGGAACAAACACTATTTGGTCACAGATCGTAGACTTTTCCTGAAACATGCTCGAAACCCTTTCTTCAAGCGGAGTCTTTTGTTAAGTAAGGATCGTGTGATATGTACCATCAAGCAGAAGTCTCTCTTAGTCAACACTCCTACGAACAAAACAGGGAATAGTGAAGCAGAAGATTTTCTAGAATTAATTGACGATTGCTTTCTTACGCAACACATTAAGGAACCAACACGGGAAAACAATATTTTAGATTTATTGTTAACTAACAGGGAAACACAAATTAATGACATCGAAATAGGGAGTGAGCTAGGGAACAGTGATCACAAAGAAATCAGATTTAGCATAGAATGGAATAGACCTGTAGGAGAAAATTCTGTTAAAGTGCCAGATTTTCGAAAAGCTGATTTTAATAGCCTAAGAAACTTTTTGGGTCAAATTGATTGGAAAGTCTTGGGTATAGGGTGTGGGCCGGTCTTGGAGCGTGACATGAACCCAGCGATAGATGATGTAAATGGGGATTTCGATGTGGATTCAATATATAACTTATTTAAGAATATTCTAAACAAAGCACAGGAACGTAGTATACCACACAAATTGAATAGATCGATTACTAATGACCCAAAGTGGATAACAAAGAATTTGAAGAACCTTATAGGTAAAAAGAGAGCTTGGTACAAAAGGATTAAAAATGGGGAGGTAACTTTAGAACAGGAATTCGTACAACTGGTTAAAAATGTTAAAAAAGAGATAAGGAAAGCAAAAAGAAACTATGAAGTTCGCATAGCAGGGCAAGCAAAGACAAATCCTAAAGGGTTTTTTCAGTTATATCGAACTAAGACTAGGGAAAGGATAGGTCCATTAAAAACTGAGACAGGTCAAATAACAGATAGTGATGAAGAGATGAGTAGTATTTTTAACAAATATTTTGTATCTGTATTTACTAAAGAGGAACTTAACAATATGCCTTCAGCCGAACAAGTCTATGTGGGTGGGGACGAGGACAGGTTGACGAGTTTAGCAGTTACCAGGGAGGATGTTCTTAAACAAATAGTAAAACTCAAACCAAACAAATCCCCAGGGCCGGATGAAGTGTTTGCCAGGGTGCTGAAAGAATGCAAAGAGGAGCTTTGTGACCCACTGTCAATCATATTTAATAAATCAATAGAGTCAGGCAGAGTGCCAGAGTTTTGGAAAGTTGCTAATGTGATACCAGTTTTTAAGAAAGGAGATAGATCACTTGCGTCTAACTATCGACCAATTAGCCTAACGTCTATTGTGGGAAAGTTACTCGAATCTATAATAGCAAATAAAATTCGTCTTCATCTTGAAAAACATAAATTAATAATTGAGTCGCAACATGGTTTTATAAATGGCCGTTCATGTTTAACAAATTTGTTATCTTTTTATTCTAGCATAGTTGAGGCAGTTGATAGTGGTAAGGATTGTGATGTTGTGTACCTTGACTTTAGCAAAGCTTTCGATACAGTGCCACATGAAAGACTGATTAAAAAGATAGAGGCTCATGGTATTGGGGGTGCTATATTAAGCTGGATTAGGGCATGGCTATATCAAAGGAAACAGAGAGTTAGTATAAATGGAGTCAAGTCAGAGTGGGAAAATGTTGTAAGTGGAGTGCCTCAAGGCTCTGTCTTGGGACCTCTGTTGTTTATAATATATATAAATGATTTAGATTCAGGTTTGAGTAGCAACATTTGCAAATTTGCCGATGATACGAAAATCGGTAGGGAAATTAATTCGGAGGAGGACTCACTATCACTTCAAGTTGATCTAGATAGGGTTTTGAAATGGTCAAAGGACTGGCAGATGCAGTTTAATGCTGACAAATGTAAAGTTCTGAGGCTAGGTAATGATGATAGAGTTACAAGATACGAGCTAGATGGTGTTGAGATTGCGAAGTCGGATTGCGAAAGGGATCTGGGAGTTATAATTAGTAAGAATTTAAAACAAAAGGATCAATGCATAAATGTTCGTAATAAGGCAAATCGGACACTCGGATTTATTAATCGCAGCGTAAGTAACAAGACACCTGGTGTGGTTCTCAAGCTATATCTTGCTCTGGTTAGGCCCCATTTAGATTATGCAGTTCAGTTTTGGTCGCCATATTATAGAATGGATATAAATTCACTTGAACGTGTCCAGCGTAGGATGACTAAGTTAATTCCNTTTAGATGTGAATTGACAATTTAGACCAAGATTTAAGAGATCTCGTTGGTCTTGGGTAAGATCAATGAAGTCAGGTTAATGTAGCCATCTTTTGGACGAGGGATCTTTAACTGTCCACCGTTTAGGGCTGTTAACTTACGGAGTGTTCTACACGAGTTTTATGTTGTTGTTTTTTTTGTTGTTGGAATTACAGGTAATGTTTGCCTTAAATCTCCAGCAAGCAATATTAATGCGTTCCCAAATGGTCTGATGTTTCCACGCAAATCTTGCAATGATCGATCAAGAGCCTTGAGCGATTTTTTGTGGGAAATTGTGCATTCATCTCAAACAATATGTTTGCCTTTCTGCAATACTTTTCCCATGCCAGAGGCTTTGGAAATGTTGCACGGGGGAGTTTCAATGAACGGCATGTTCAATGACATTTTCAAAGCCAAAGTAGCAGTTTTTCCACCTGGTAGCAAGGTCGCAGCTATTTCCGGACTCTGCAAGAGCTAAGGTTATGCCATTTGGGATTGAAATGCTGCCAAAATCAATCTAATTAGGAACGTTTTACCAGTTCTTCATGGCGCATCTAAGAAGAACTTTGTTCGCGATTTCTAAGCACAAATCTTCAATCATTATCAACGCTTCATTGTAGATTTTTGCTGTGAAATCCATGTTTCTAATTGAATTTTCCTTGCGTATTTGACGATAATATCTTCTGCCATGTGCGATTTATATTTCTCAAAAACTCTGTTGAGGATGAAGGAGAGCCGGTGGTCAATATGATTGCAAACAATGCACGAATTTGATTTGGATGTGACGTGTTGGACGCGTCATTAATGCATACATCCAAGTGTCGGTCATTCTTCAATAAATTCAGAGCTTGACATGCACTACGGAAAGTGGCATGTGTTACGTGGTTGACGAATCTCAATTGCTGGAAAGACGTTGGACCGGGCACATTTACCAACAGCATGCGAAGAAAGAAGCATCATCCTGATTGAGATGCACGGTGTACAGTCTGCCTATGTAGTTTGTTTGAATATGCCAGGTTCTCCGTCGACTCGATCTTCTTGTTTGCGTCGTTCAAATGATTTTCTACTGGAATTCCATTTATAGGCGCTTCCAAATACAGCATGTTTTCGCAAACGCGTCAATTTGACATAACGTGAAGAAAGCAGTTAACGTTGAAGCCAATGGATTCATAGTTGTTTGTTGCCCATTTGCAGCTGTGAAATAGACGTATTACACATTTTCTTGTTTTCAAAAAAAAATACTTAGGAAATATTTTAATTCAAACGCAGATCAATCGACACAGCTCAATTTCACCACGAATTGCACTGAAAAATACAAAGAACATCTAAAAAAAACGAAATGAAAACAATGAAAAAAGAAACAAATAAACTATACCCACGAAATGAACGGTATGGTAAACAACACAGCTCAATTCCAATGCAATGTCACACAAAATAATTAAATCAAAATGAAAATAAATCAAAATCTATGAAAATTCAAATCATATATGAAATCGGAAACATTGAAATGGAATCGTAACATATTTTGTGTGTTGATCTTACATGCAGTAGATGGCGCTGTTGTTCAAAAAAGTATGTTTTTACCTGTCGCAAGTGTGGCATCTAAAC
>WNGS01089000.1:0-11113 GCA_020271785.1 Procambarus virginalis
TTATAAGTACTACATTATGGTGCAAAGTAAAACAGTAGTTCATAGAATAATTTTAATAAATCACATGGAAATTGGAGCACAAGAAGTAATTGCAGATAGTAATTTGAGCCATTTAAAGGTTAATCTATATATCTTGCGCTATGTCAAGGGTTCGTATCCTGGCCGGGGAGGATTTACTGGGCGCAAATCCTTAACTGTAGTAGCCTCTGTTTAACTCAACAGTAAAAAATGTGTACTTGGTTGTAACAACGATTCTTCGCGGCGGGGATCGTATTCCAGGGACCTGCCCGAAACGCTACGCGTACTAGTGGCTGTACAAGAATGTAACAACTCTTGTATATATCTAATTAAAAAAAAAAAAAAAAAAATATATTCTTCAGCAAACAGTTACTATATACTGTATGTAATTTGCTGCTGTTGGTGACAGACGCCTATACTTGGGCTTACCAAGGTTTCCCTAGACCAACTACTGACCTCTCCAGGATGCACAACCCATGACAGTTGCTTAATGTCTTTTTATGTACCTGTTTACTGCTAGGTGAACAAAGGCATCAGGTGAAATGAAATGTTCCCTATACACTAGTGTTCTACTTCTGCCGGGATTGAACCTGGGACCCTCGGTAGTGTGCTGATGATGTAGACCACTGTACTATCTGAGAATGTGTTTGAAGATCGTTACTTACTTTATGAACTTAATCCTTAATTGCTTTGTTATAATGTTTTATCCAAATCCCTCAGACTGGCACTGTTATTAAAATAAGAGTATCCTAACATCTAGAAAATATAATGGTGAATACAGAGAAGTTAATAAAAAAATTTAGATACCTTTAAGTTAATTTTTGAAAGGAACATTTACTCCAATAGTGCCCAGAAAAAAAAAATAAAAAATTGGGAAAGACCTGAGAAGAGCACCTGATGGATGGAAAAAACAGTCATAGTCAGAAAGGATTTGAGAGTGGAGAGGAATGGAAAGTGGTGTTTCACTGAGCTTTGTCATAGGAGCATTGCTCTTTCTAATCAAAGTAAATGACCTTAGAGTGAGCTCGTGCACGTTGATGTTTGCACATTATACATTATAAAGAAAATAATAATATTATTATTATAAATATAAGAAATAATATTATAATATTATTATAAACATTATAAGAAAATTCACTTTCGCAAACAGAGTGGTAGACGGTTGGAACAAGTTAAGAGAGGTAGTGGTGGAGGCCAAAACCGTCAATAGTTTCAAAGAGTTATGTGACAGTGCTGGGAAGATGGGACACCACGAGCGTAGATCTCATCCTGTAACCACACTTGTGTAATTACCTAAGTGTAATTACCCGAATCAAAGTTAATGAAGAAAACTTTAGGGGGTGGGGGGTGGCAAGAAAGTCTTGACAAGCTTCGGAAGTGGGTATGTTAAATGGCTGCCGAAATTAAAATAAGTGTAAAGTAATGACAATGGATAAGGGAAATATACCTATATTTAATTACACCATAAATGTAAGGCAATTATTAGGAATTAATTTTAGAAAAAGACCTGGAAGTATACATAGTCAAAGTACTAACACCAGATGCTCATGTGAACAGGGTAATATTAACAGCATTTTTAAAGTAAAAAGGGAATGTCATCACTACATAAAAGATCCTGAAGGGAATGGACAAAGTGGATAAAGGCAGCCTTTTTAAATTAAAAAGAGGTGGGACAGACACATCTGTGAGAGATGAATACCCAACAGAGTTGCAGAAGTTGCAGAAATTTAAGGATGTTTCCATTTACCTGTACAGGTGTTCTAAAAGTGGAATTCATTGAAGAAAGAGTTTGCGTTGCTGAAGCTAATTTCAGTACAAGCTCGATTCAAAGCACTATATGGGACCAACCCCGGTGCGTTGGAGCGTTGGATTCGTTGTAAGAGGTGACCTTCAAGAGGCATTTGTGTATATTTTTTTCTTGTAAACAATATAAATGCATTATCATATTATATACTGTACCTATATATTACTACTCTACTAAAAAATACTGTTACAGTTGTTATTTACCTTATTGTTGGAGTGTTGTCCATCTTGATGTCTCATGGAGTTGTGAATGCTGCATACAGTAAATACGTACTGTACTGTATTATGCCGTTAGCACTGTATGATAAGTAGTTCTGCTGTAGAGTACTACAATACAGTTTATGAAAACTATTTTACACTAAAATTTCTATACTGCAACCTTAATTTTAACACTAACACTATGTACTTAAATTTAACACTTATTCTAACTGTACACTACACACACGATGTTCTCAAATGTTTGCATCAGTTTTGCTGGTGCTCGCTGCTGTTGTGCTGGGTACGGCTGTGCTGGCTGTATGTCTATACTCGT
The DNA here is from genome assembly GCA_020271785.1 of Procambarus virginalis. NCBI lineage: Eukaryota > Metazoa > Arthropoda > Malacostraca > Decapoda > Cambaridae > Procambarus > Procambarus virginalis. Next base: position 2,354 of record WNGS01089000.1, read on the forward strand.
TCTGGGTTAGGCTGTGCCTGTACTGGGGTACAGTTGTGTTCGTGCTGGGTATGGCTGTGCTCATGCTGGGGACGGCAGTGCTCATGCTGGGTACGGTTGTGCTCGTGCTGGTTGATTTTCTGTTACTAGTTCTTGCAAATTATTGCTTCATTTTTGGCAATAATAAGGTACTATTAGTAAGCTCCTGAGATATTTTGTTGTATAACAATATAGCTGTAGTCAAAAAGTGGTAAATTTCACAATTCTTCCATCGGCGGATAAATATGTCGATCGCAGACAAAGCTAAGGGCACTGGGTGCCAATTGTACGAACGCAGACTAGATCTATACACCCTACAGTAGGCTGGCATTTAAGGCAGATTCAGTAACATAAATTTCTCTCAAATATTGGATTTACATCAAATGATATATTTTGGGGTTATATATTTAGTTTAGCAACATTATTACGATAATAAGAGCTATAAAAAATACATATTTTAGAACCAATTTATTAATATTATTATTTCGAAGCTGTAGGCCACAGAACTGTGGCGACGAAATCGAACAAAATACGCATAGTTGTGTGCACACGGATTAGACCCGTCCACTCGCGCTGGAGTTGTGTCGCCAGTAACATGAATAATTTCTCAAATAACAGATATCTCTAATATTACAGTATATTCTTGGTTTTATTTAGTTTAATTAGGATAATAAAGAGTTAGTAAAACACCAGTTTTAGAAATGATTTATTAATCTGAAACTTTCAAAGGCATGGGTCACTGAACTATGACACAGACGAAAGTGAGTGAAACTGAGACTGTACTGTATTTCCTTATCTGTCCACCCTCACTCATCTTGTTTCATCACAGAAAATGTTTATAACATTATTTCAACACATTAGCTCATCAACACAACACATATATTCACACACATTTCAACACTATTCACTCTTCAGCCTTTAAATTAATTTACGAAGATACGTGAGCCACAAATCAGTGAACGAAAATGCTGGAAACTTAAGTTCACTTGTGGTTCACTTGTGTGGACCACTCTGGCTGGTATTTGGATAATATGGTTCACTTGTTGTGTGGTCCACTTGTGTGATCCAACTTGTCTTATGAAGGAATTATTAATTGTAATCTGTGATAGAATGAGACAGTTTTCCACAACTCTGTGAACTGTCCCAACATTGTAAGCTTGTCGGCCGAGCAGTCGGCCGAGCATACAGCACACTAGTCTTGTGATCCTGTGGTCCCAGGTTCGATCCCGGGCGCCGGCGAGAAACAATGGGCAGAGTTTCTTTCACCCTATGCCCCTGTTACCTAGCAGTAAAATAGGTACCTGGGTGTTAGTCAGCTGTCACGGGCAGCTTCCTGGGGGTGGAGGCCTGGTCGAGGACCGGGCCGCGGGAACACTAAAGCCCCGAAATCATCTCAAGATAACCTCAAGATTGTGGTCCACTTGTGTGGCCCATATGTGTGTGTGGTCCACTTGTGTGATCCAACTTGTCATATGAAAGAATTATTTGTAACCTGTGATGGAATGGGAAAGTTTTCCACCAGTCTGTGAACGCTTTGTCTCGACATTGTAAGCAAATCCGAACATCCTCCGCTTCAGCAAACCGTTGTTTGTCGAACCAGGTGAACAAATCCGGCATGAAAAGTGTGCGAACTAGCCAGAGATTTGTTGAATTGGGGTACATTGAATCGAGGTTGTACTGTACTGTACATGCATACCTTCAAAGAAAAAGATATGATTAAAGTGTTAATACCTGGAAAGCATACCTGGATTAGTACATTCCTACTCACTACATGAAAACATTGTAGAAAGAACTAGCCTAGCAAGTGTGATGTGGAGGGTCATTACCCCACTCCCTAGGTGCCACTGTTCACCTCTGGGGAGCACCTCAGTCGACTAGCGGGGCAGAGTTTTCAACTGAACCCCAGCCTTGCACCCCGCAGGGAGTGCAGTAGCCTGACCACTACTTAGTTTCATTACTTGGTGCCTGTGGACATGGAAACTCAAGGTTTACACCAGGTTGAGCTTCCTGGCCATAAGTTTTCATACAAGGTCGCCAACTTTGATTCACTTCACTCTGTGGCCAAGTACTACTTTAAACTCGGTGGTTCATTAATTCTCCCAGTCTAGTACTCTTGTAATAAGTGTGATGCTCAGTAACCTCTCTCAACAACACAACACACCAGGAATGAAGGGGGATGGAAAAACACTAGTGGAATCTGATGGATTTACTCGATAAGAGGCTACAATATGCTGTCTGCAAAATCTGCAAAAGTATAACATTGCCTCTGCAATATTGTGTAGTGTTCAATCACTGCTTACTCCACTCATGAAAATAATCTGTGGTATATAATAATTATATATAAACCGTGTCTGATGTCCATCCACACACAATTTCTGATAATCACATTAATGGTGTATAACACTTTCCCTAACACAAGGGGCAAATGGGAGGGCAAATTTATCTACCTGATAGCTTGTAACTGCAGATTGTAGCTTCCACATTGGGAAGCTTTTCATAGATTCCTGCATAGAGCGTCGAGTGGCCCCTCGCAGGTCCACGACCGGGTCCTGTTTCATGTTCCTCGTCGGGCACTGCTCTTCACCAGTTGTTCCTCACCAGATGACAGGTGGAGACAGTTGATGCCTGGCTTACCCAGACTAACACTTGACTTACTGGTCCACTGTCTCATACACAGCCTCTTCATATTGACAAACGATTGTTGAATTTCGGAAGACCACAGAATTGCTAACATTCCGTCTCCACACAGCTCTCGACGTGAACGGCCCGCAGGAATGTCCAACAATGCTCCTGGTGCCGCTTCATGAATTTACTCTGGTTTCTATTAGCACCTAGTAGCACTCCGTTAGCACCTAGTAGCACTCCGTTAGCACCTAGTAGCACTCCGTTAGCACCTAGTAGCACTCCGTTAGCACCTAGTAGCACTCCGTTAGCACCTAGTAGCACTCCGTTAGCACCTAGTAGCACTCCGTTAGCACCTAGTAGCACTCCGTTAGCACCTAGTAGCACTCCGTTAGCACCTAGTAGCACTCCGTTAGCACCTAGTAGCACTCCGTTAGCACCTAGTAGCACTCCGTTAGCACCTAGTAGCACTCCGTTAGCACCTAGTAGCACTCCGTTAGCACCTAGTAGCACTCCGTTAGCACCTAGTAGCACTCCGTTAGCACCTAGTAGCACTCCGTTAGCACCTAGTAGCACTCCGTTAGCACCTAGTAGCACTCCGTTAGCACCTAGTAGCACTCCGTTAGCACCTAGTAGCACTCCGTTAGCACCTAGTAGCACTCCGTTAGCACCTAGTAGCACTCCGTTAGCACCTAGTAGCACTCCGTTAGCACCTAGTAGCACTCCGTTAGCACCTAGTAGCACTCCGTTAGCACCTAGTAGCACTCCGTTAGCACCTAGTAGCACCCTGTTAGCACCTAGTAGCACTCCGTTAGCACCTAGTAGCACTCCGTTAGCACCTAGTAGCACTCCGTTAGCACCTAGTAGCACTCCGTTAGCACCTAGTAGCACTCCGTTAGCACCTAGTAGCACTCCGTTAGCACCTAGTAGCACTCCGTTAGCACCTAGTAGCACTCCGTTAGCACCTAGTAGCACCCTGTTAGCACCATTCTAGTAGTAAGAATTAGTAAGAAGAGTGGGGGTACAGTAATATAGGAAAGAGTCACTAAAACTAACCACATAACTAAATTTTTTTTAAATAGATTATAAATACATAGTGAAAAATATATTACTGTATGTAGGGGCCTCACAGCTGAGTGGACACCATTTTGGATTCGTAGTCCTGAGGTTCCGGGTTCAATCCCAGGTTGAGGTGGTAAAAATGGGCAGTTTCTTTCCCCCTGATGCTTCTGTTCACCTAGCAGTAAATAGGTACCTGGGAGTTAGACAGCTGCTATGGGCTGCTTCCTGAGGGTGTGTAACAAAAAGGAGGGCTGGTCGAGAACTGGGCCGCGGGGATGCCAAGCCCTGAAATCATCTCAAGATAAGAAGATAACCATGTCGGAAATTTCCGACACCCAAAGCACTAACCCCTAGCACAGCAACATAAATGTGTTGTGTTAGGAAATTAAGTTTACTAACAATATTAATTTCTAGTGCGGAAGTGCCAAACGTTTCCTAGTATCGATGATGGGTTATTTCATCACCCACCACGTCTCACGCGGTGACCATTTCTTTATCTAATTCTTATTAAAACCTGTCTGCAATTTACCTTTATTTGCATTTGTTATTTAGATTGGAAGTTAATTAAATTTAACAAGAATTGAAGTTTACTTCTGTCCCAAGGTGAATTTCCACATCTGTGACATGTTGATTCATGGTCAGAATAATAATCACTGTCATGTCTTGTCATTTCTTAAATGTGCTTTTAATCACGGGAAAACATTTCGATACAGTGTTATTAACAATGGAAAATTGTTCTCTGGTATTTGACGTAAAATATTAGAACGTAAAATGATGCCAATATCGTCTCGTTAGTGAATGAGATCAATTAAATAGTGTGACTATTTTCCCGGGCGTTCACCATGAGGGAGGGAGGAGGACTTGTGCACAGACTCTCTCTCCAACACGAGCTCGAGCTGATCCCTGCTGAAGTAAGCCAACCAGCATCATCCAATATTTGGGTCATCCGACGTCTCAAGTCTCCCAGACTTTGCTACTGGCTTTACGCGATAAGGAAAATTGTGTTTCGGTCGGCTACTGGAGTTCTGTTGGTATTTATGGCCATATATACTTTAAATAGGCCAGCCATTACGCCGCAGGAGAATTTAAACATCCAGAGTCCGTTTAGGGCTAATAGGCAGTTAATCTATTCATTTGAGATTAGCTGGGGAAATATTAGCATTGCAGGAGTTTATTGTATGCTTCTCTCCACTCTTCACAGAGTGGAGAGAAGCAACCAGGAGCCAGCCGCCTCAACTTAAGGTTTACACGTCTGCTTGACACTCCAACTAGGAGGCAAGAATTTGGCCTGACTCGAGGAACGTCCCCCCCTGACATTACATACGCAAACCTACTCAGCGTCTAAACCCTCCTAACTTTTCATTAATCCTTTAACTGCGCAACACATCATGTGATGTGTTCAGTGACTTGCAGTAACTTGCACTCCACATCATATGATGTATTGGAGTACTACGCACGATTTAAACGGCCCGCGGATACACGGGGTTCACCACATCTTCATCAGGGCTCTTGTAAACAGACGCCATTTTTTCTTTTAAATTGTGGGCCAAATTCCCGGGTGTGAGGGGCCTCAATATTGAGTGAGCCACCAAGCCTGACGCACGCAGCATGAGCTCACAGCACTGCTGTTCAGCTTGTGACCACAGCATCGCCTAAAAATGCCAAAATATACATGTTCATGCTATTATTTAGCGATGATATTATTACAGAAGACCCCTGACTGTGATATAAATGACCAGGATTCTGATAATAGCAATAGACCGTCTGGGACGCTCGCTGAGTCAGCGCCTGTTTTTTGCCCGATTTCCCCACTCTATAGCGGGCAATATATATTTTTTTATTATATATTATTATTTAATTAATTTTTTTTAAATCTTGAGTGGTACTCCCAAACATCATATGATGCTCTGCGCAATTTGTTGAGTTATTCACATCATTATATGATGCTTTGTGCAGTTTAAGGGTTAATAATTGTACAATGGTACCTCGGTTTACGAACGCCCCTGTTTACGAACTTTTCGGGTCATGAGCCCGATTTGTTTGGAAAATATTAATTGGGATACGAACTTTACCTCGGAATACGAGTTTGTTGACACACGTACTGCTGACCAAGCGCGTGGTGGCACGGCGATCGTGCCTCAGTTTACCAGTGCTTCGCGCCCAGTGACTATCCCGCCTGAATTCTTCGCAAGGCTTTACAGTTTCTTTTTGGATTTTTGGCTATTTGACCATTAAAGTTATTATTTATTTCGCCATTGGTCCCAAGAAAGCCAGTGGTAAGGTTCAAGGCAAGAAAACACATGAGACTGACCATAGAGGAAAAACGAAATCATTCGTAAACATGAAAATGGTACACGTGTTGTTGAACTAGCTGGGCAGTACAATAAATCTTCAGGGAAGGAGGAGGAGGAGGCCGTAGAGGATGTCCCTTCCTCATTAAGAAAATGTATGCAGTATAGGAAGAACTGCAAAGTTTTGCTGAAAAGAATCGCCTGGATAAAGCTGTAGCAGGCCATTGCATTGATCTTATTATTAATTAATGACAATGTGATGTCTCGCTACAGACAAGTGTTACAAAGAAGGGAAAAACAGTCTTTAATGGAATGTTTCTTTGTGAGAAAATAAAGCAGTGAGCCACAATCAGGACCTAGTGGTATGCAGGCAAAATGTGCCAGAGTGCACTCCAGAGAAATCTTCACTGCCTGATGTTATAATGGAAGGGGGAGTCCCCTTCCAAACAGTAACACCTCTCCTCCTCCCCCCTCCTCACCATCTTCCAAATGCCAACTAGAGTCATCAGCAAGGGTAAGTAATAACTTGAACATACATTTGTAGTTAAGATTTGGGTGAATTAGGTATAAAATTTACTTTTGACGTGAAGTTTTTAGGGAGTCGGGAACGGATTAATTCATTTCCCATTATTTCTTGTGGGGAAATTCGCTTCAGTTTACGAATTTTTGGGTTATGAACTGTCTCCAGGAATGGATTAAATTCTTAAACCGAGTTACCGAGATATGAGGTACAGGTGGCTGAACGGACAGAACACTGGACGCGTGATCCTGTGGTCCCGGGTTTGATCCCGGGCGCCGGTAAGAAACGATGGGCAGAGTTTTTCACCCTGATGTCCCTGTTACTTAGCAGCAAATAGGTACCTGGGAGTTAGTCAGCTGTCATGGGCAGCTTCCTGGGGGTGGAGGCCTGGTCGAGGACCAGGCTGTGGGAACACTAAAGCCCCGAAATCATCTCAAGATAACCCCTGTAGTTAGTCTACTAACATTATAGAAAATATTATTTACCATGTTTTAGTAACCTCATGATTACATAATATTATAAGTTGAATTTAGCAATATTAAATCAACCGGCCAAAAGTTTGTAGGTGGTAACACCTAGCAGGTGTATAAATCTATATGTAATGTATAAATTTTACATACTGTATATATAAAGCAGGTGTATACAGTCCACTGAATAATAAACACTTTCGCGGGGCGAGGACTCAGCATTGAGTCCTCCGCAAAACAGGGGCATGTCGGCGAGGATGCAGCATTGCGTCCTCCATTAAAATATTTGCCAAAAATCAGGTTTTTATCCGATTTTTTTGGGATTGATTTTAAACTGCGCGCCATAGATGCGCACGCAGCCTTAGGTAGGCCATGTGCCACCCACGCGGGTCGGGCCGCGCCATAGGCCCATTGTTTACGCTCCATTGTTGTGACCGGAATCGCCTCCCCTCGCGTCTCGAACGCGTGAACATTTCGGTTATTTTGCGTGGCCATATTTCTTTGTGTGACTTTAGATATTATCTGGGATTACTCCACGATGGCTAGTGATCATGAACGTCAGCAGACGGAAATTATACAAAACATTTGTGGGCGGGAATTGAGGGTGTAGCGGGTGGGTGTCTGAGTGCTCCCTCGCGGCTAACACGTGGCCCGTCTTCAACTCGTCGGCGGGTGGAGCGTAACCAGGTTTTGTATTTTATATCCATACACTCCTCTAGAGAATTCTATTTCGAACCCATTGATACCAAAATGAAAGACCTAGGACGATAATTGAGGTGACCAGAGTGAAAAGACTGAAAACATTTTATCCCTCTTGAGTGCTCGCGGGTCACCCGCTCCCACTTTCTCTGTTTACTGCGGGTGGTAAGCCGGGCTTATGGAGTTTATATGCATTTCATCCGCTAGAGAATTCTATTGCGAACACACAGATACCAAATTGAATATTGTATGACGAAAATTAAAGTGACAAAGTATACACATTTCAGAAATTCCGCGCTCCCGTGAAACACTCGGTGCCCTTTGGGATAGTGGAGAGGTCGCGCGCCCGGTGCGCCAAAGTGTTAATCTTAATATAACTAAACACCTACCAGAAAATTCCCACACACCGAGCCCTTGGTGTCATCCTCACACTGGACCAGCTCTACCACAATGTTCCCATGGGAGCCGATAGGTCCTCGTCTTCATTGGCACATGTTAGCTGCTGAGTTATACCCTGAGGAGGCCTATATGTCTTCCTGACAGGTGAGCTCTAGAGCGCACTTCCGCTCAGCTCGACTACCTGGTAGCAAGTAAGCTCGGATTTACTGCTTCCTTGCAGGGGCGCCTGTAGTCGTACCCATGTCATGCCCAAAGCACCTGCCATTGGTCCACCCAACCAGACCTCCGCCGCCGACCAATCACGCCAAGGCTGTTGTCATACCCAAAATGCACCAGGGGCCTCCCCCGGGCAGGAATCCAAACCTCTTGGCTTGCTCTGCCATATTTGATGATGTCTCGACGATCCTTGCCTAATTCCAAAATAAACTTAAATCGGTATTTTTTCTGCTTGCATTATCATGCTTCCTCTCATGCAGACATAGCCCTTTACACAGGGAGGGAGCAAGCATTGGCAAAGAATTATAGACCAGTTGCACTAACATCGCACATAATAAAAGTATTTGAGAGAGTGATTAGGAGTCAGGTCACCAATTTCATGGAGACCAATGACCTTCACAACCCAGGCCACATGGATTTCGAGCGGGAAGATCGTGCCTCTCACAGCTACTTGAGCACTACGACA
>WNGS01089009.1:0-10976 GCA_020271785.1 Procambarus virginalis
TATGTCGTACCTAGTAGCCAGAATGCACTTCTCGGCCTACGATGCAAGGCCCGATTTGCCAAATAAGCCAAGTTTTCCTGAATTTATATATTTTTCACTTTTTTCTTATGAAATGATAGAGCTATCCATTTCATTATGTATGAGTTATTTTTTTATATTTGAGTTAAAAATAATGTAGATATATGACCGCACTTAACGAACCCTACCTAACCTAACCTAAACTAACACAACTAAGTCAATAATTTATGTTCTTAATATAATATAATAATATTAATTCAATAAACAAATTGGAAGCAATTTAATGAAAATAAAGAAAATCACTCGGCCTATTAGGCAAATCGGGCCTTGCATAGTAGGCCGAGAAGTCCGTTTTGGCTACTAGGTATGACATATATATATATATATATATATGATATATAATATATATATATATATATATATATATATATATATATATATATATATATGTCGTACCTAGTAGCCAGAATGCACTTCACAGCCTACTATGCAAGGCCCGATTTGCCTAATAGGCCAAGTTTTCATGATTTAATGTTTTTTGACCACCTAACCTACCTAACCTAACCCTAACCTACCTTTTTCGGCTGCCTAACCTAACCTAACCTATAACATAGGTTAGGTTAGGAGGGTTGGTTAGGTTCGGTCATATAACTACGTTAATTTTAACTCCTATAAAAAAAAATTGACCTCATACATAATGAAACGGGTAGCTTTATCATTTCATAAGAAAAAAATTAGAGAAAATATATTAATTCATGAAAACTTGGCTTATTAGGCAAATCGGGCCTTGCATAGTAGGTACTGAGAAGTGCGTTCTGGCTACTAGGTACGAAATATATATATATATAATATATAATATATATATATATATATATATATATATATATATATATATATTATATATATATATATATCATATATATATATATATATATATATATATATATATTATATATATATATATATATATATATATATGAATATCTAATATATATATATATATATATATATATATATATATATATATATATATATATATATATATAATATATATATATATATATATATTTTTTGAGCATCTCTCTGTGCTCTAAAGAAAAAGGATGGACGGATCAGGCCAATAGCTGTGGGCAATTCTCTCCGGCGTTTCGTCGCCAGGCAGCTGCAAGAACAGTTAGTGATGCAGCGGCCAACATGCTGAAGCCAAAACAGCTCGGGTTTGGCATTCCACAAGGGTGTGAGGCGGCAGCCCATGCAGCTCGAGCCTTCATCGCCAACATCACAGACGAAAAGGCCCTTATCAAGCTAGATTTCAAAAATGCCTTCAATTTGGTGCGCGGAGGGATGCTGTACTCCATGCGGTTCATAGTCATTTCCCTTCCCTCTACCCTTTCGTACTTCATGCAACAGTATGGATCTTAAGCTACTTTTTGGGCGAACATGAAATTGACCCGCGGGAAGGCGTCCAACAGGGTGACCCCCTTGCTCCTCTCCTTTTCTGCTTAGTCATCAAACAAGTCACAGAGGTCCTGTCCAGCGAGCTTAACATCTGGTTCTTGGATGATGGTACCCTAGCTGGTTCCCAAGACTCCCTCCTGGAGGACATCAGAAAAATCCAGTGCAAGGTGCAGTTTTAGGCCTCACCCTGAACCCTTCTAAATGTGAAATAATATGTTCCAACCAGGGCATCGTAGAGAGAATAGAGGGTCTTCTGCCAACTATCCATAAAACTAAACCTGAAGACAGCACACTCCTAGGAGCTCCCCTGGGGTTGAAAGCCATCGATGAGGTCCCTGATAAGAAAATCGCCGACCTTAAGAGGATGGATGGGAGGATTGAGGATTGATGCTCATGATGCACTCTACCCCTCATCACCAGATGTCTGTCCCTCCGCAGGTTAACCTACTTTCTGAGGTGTTCACCATCTTACAGTAGCCAAAAACTAAGTGAGTATGACCGGTTACTGAAATCAATGCTAGAAAAAACCCTTACTTCTCTCTTGATGACCTACAGTGGAAACAGCCTCTCTTCCCGTAAGACTGGGGGCCTCGGAGTTCGAACAGCAACGCAAATCGCTGTTCCCCCTTCCTGTCCTCCTTATCAGCATCCGACACCTTGTGAAGGAAATTCTACCTGCCCACTTACATCAGCTGGCAGGTGTACATGATCCCAATTTTACACACGCTGTGCCACAGAGTGGGCCTCTCGTGCAGGCCCATTACCTCAACCACCATCCCCAAAACCCCACAAGCAATCCAGCTGGGATGGCCCCATTGTAGACCAAGTTGCTGCAGAGTGCCTGGGTGCTGCAACAACACAACACGACATTGCTCGCCTCACAGCAGTAGCAGCCCCACATGCAGGGGATTTCCTGTTAGCAACCCCAATGTCGGCAACTGGCACGCGTCTCACGTCCACACACACGCCCTCCGAATTGCTGTGGCCCTCCGCCTTGCTGCCCCAATCCACACCAGATATAGGTGTATTTGTGGCGAGGTGGTGGCTGACAGGTACGGCCACCATGGCCTACTCTGCCAAAGCACAGGGGGATGGCACTCGAGGCACAGTGAAGTTAACGACATCATCAAGAGGAGCCTCACCACAGCTGGATGCCCAGCTGAAAGAGAGCCTGTTACCTAATGCCCCGTAACTCTGATGCTCTTATTGGTCGCCCGGATGGTATCACAGTGAACCCCTGGAAAATGGTAAGCAGTTGGTATGGGACTACAAGTGCGTATCAACCCTGGCTAACACTTACATTGACCTCAGTGTTGCACAACCAGGTGGCGCTGCCACCCACAGGGAAGCAACCAAATCCCGTAAGTATAGAGAACTGGATCACCACTACAATTTTGTCCCCATTGCTTCTGAGACACTCGGCGCCTGGGGTAAAAGTGCTATCATTTTTTTGAAGGAACTGGGTTCTAGGCTCATTGAAACAACAAGGGACCCTAGAGCTGCCAGCTTTCTTTTCCAGCGCCTCAGCGTGGCGATACAGAGGGGAAATGCGCACTGCATCCAGGGTTCCTGCCCGCCATCTGAGGAGCTGGAGGAACTCGACAACCTATGATAACCATCTTTGTAACCTATATGTAACTCTTTTTTGTAACAAAGTTTCAAAAAGCAAATATATTGTTACACACAAAAGAATGGGGGTGGTAGGAGAATATAATATTAGTGTTCAGTGAGAAACCACAAGGTCTCCTCTGAATACTTTTTATTTTCTTCTCCGAGGCTATGGGTCCCCACATTGGCACCATAGGTGGTACCTTCACAACTTTTAATATATATATATATATATATATATATATATATATATCTATGTAAATATATATATATATATATATATATATATATATATAGGATAATCTATATATATATATATAATATATAATATAATATATATGCGCCCAAAATTACCATCAGAGTGCCGGCGGGCTGATGGGCTAATAGCCTCGGTCTCCATCAGTTTTTGTCCGGTCGTCATGGTCAAGTGGATTAAGGCGTCCTGTACATACCATTTGCATTGCTCCTGGCAATATGGGTTCGAGTCACTTCTGGGGTGTGAGTTTCAGTTGCATATAGTCCTGGGGACCATTCAGGCTTGTTCACATTTGTGTTCCCCACGTGTGCTCCAAAGAATGAGGTGATTTGATAAAATGCTATGCCCAAGATTACCATCAGAGTGCAGGGGCGCTGATGGGCTAAATAGTCTTGGCTACCATCAGTTTTTGTCCGGTCGTGATGGTCAAGTGGATTAAGGCGTCCTGTACATACCAGTTGCATTGCTCCTAGCAATATGGGTTCGAGTCACTTCTGGGGTGTGAGTTTTCAGTTGCATATAGTCCTGGGGACCATTCAGGCTTGTTCACATTTGTGTTCCCCACGTGTGCCCCAAAGAATGAGGTGATTTGATAAAATGCTATGCCCAAGATAACCATCAGAGTGCCAGCGGGCTGATAGGCTAAATAGCCTCGGCTACCATCAGTTTTTGTCCAGTCCTGATGGTCAAGGGGATTAAGGCGTCCTGTACATACCAGTTGCGTTGCTCCTGGCAGTATGGGTTCGAGTCACTTCTGGGGTTTGAGTTTTCAGTTATATATATTGTTACGATAATCTCCTTCAAGAGAGATTTGACCTGCTCTTTCCTATCATCATGTTACTTCAGTACATCTACAACATCTAGGTACTACACAAGCTAGTGTAGTACGTATTGAGTAAAATACGTTTTGCCAGGCGAATACGTACCAGACCCCGCTCTTCTCCCCCCCCCCCACCCCCTTCATCGCCAATCACCAAACTACCACTTCCAGCCCGCCCCGCTTCTGATTGGTGAATCGACGACTGCACCACTGCACCCTCAGCACCATCTACACCTAGCCGATGTCTGGGCCTGCACCAGCCATTGGAGTTAGAATATCCTGTGCTCTCAAGCTGAAACAACTAACTGATATAGGCTCTGTTTACTAATGATGTTCTCAGCCAGCGCTTTATTCTCAGCACCTGTTAATTCATTTCTTGTCTTTATTTACTTGTAGAGTAACGTCACCACAGTTCTTATTTTTATGTTATTTTTTTACTATTATAATCTTGTTAGTTTGCACTGTACATTGCCAAGGAATTGTCTTATTCATAATTTGTTTTCAATTTAATTAAAGTTTCATTGTTCATACTATTTGTTTGCTTGTTTTGCCTTACTTTGCCACAGGACACAACAGCTACGCAGTCATCTTTTTTTTTTTAAATGTGATAGGCATTGACACCAACCATTGGGAGGACTGCCGAACACCTACACTTCTTTTTTCCATCACATTTAATGGCGGCCTGTCCGGGAGCCTCACTCAGGAACTAGTACTATAACATCAGTTTGTGGTAAGTGTACTTGGCTTTGATACAGTTGCTTTTCAATATTTTCATTACTTTCAATATTAATATGGTGCTGTGTATTTTGTGCATTCCGAGGGTAGCATATAGTGAGTGTTGGATAACTTTGGATTACGTGGTGACTGGAGGCCTCAGTCATTCTCTTAATTGGTCATCCCTCCCTCAGTGTTAATACTCGTGTATTCCACCTTTTTTGTCCCTAGGATATTTCTCAAATTCAGACAGATCATCATTTTGGTACCCTGGTACTTTGACTTGTCTTCGGGCCAAAGCACCCTATCTTCTGCAATCCGACCAATGGAGAACACAGAGGGCCATAGTTCCTCTAGCACGGACTACGCTGTTGAGTTGGGACCTCAACAGCAGTTCTCATCACCAGTTGACACTCGCACCCCTATACGTCGGTCAGAGATGATGATATTTACTCAGGTAGGGAATTAGCTTTTTTTTCAGAGCACAAGGAACGCTAATTCTGTAAGTATCATATAATCATTAAGTAGGAAAACCCTTGCTTCTGTCTTATAGAGACTCGGCAAGGTATCCCAACATTCTTGGACTACCTTTTCACTTTTGAAACAATTAAATGTTTCATTTGTTTTAGAAACTATCGGTTTCATTTATTTAGTAGGATTTTCTTGCCCATATTCTCTTACATTGAGTACCGGGTACAAGATTTCCTGCGATTTTGATTGACTAATCATTTACCATACTATTATTAACGTTAATTGTTAACGATCATGGGTTCGTATCCTGGCTGGGGAGGATTTACTGGGCGCAATTCCTTAACTGTAGCCTCTGTTTAACGCAACAGTAAAATGTGTACTTAGATGAAAAAAACGATTCTTCGCGGCGGGGATCGTATTCCAGTGACCTGCCCAAAACGCTACGCTTACTAGTGGCTGTACAAGAATGTAACAACTCTTGTATATGTCGGATTATATTATTATTATTATATTATTATTATTATTAAATTTCCACAGGATAGTTACCAGTTGTCACATCATCCTGTTACTGACACTTCCAATATCACAAGTATATTCGTTGTACATTTATTTGCCTTTTTCAAAATGTTTCGTCTCTCAGCATTTCGTAATGATCCAGCAAGTGAAGTAGGGAACTTAATTCGTGCCAAGAGGACCGAATTACAAACTCTTGCACACGAGTATCAAGTAGATGTTCCCCCTGGAGCCAACAAACATGACTTGAACAATATTATCTTGTATCACCTCTTAGATGAAGGAATTATAGACTCTGATGCTCACGAAAACTATTCTATTGCAGATAAACATGCTCTGGCAGCTATGAAGCTAAAGCTCGAAACAGCAAAAATCGAGCGGGAACAACAAAAAGAAGCTCTCCAGATAAAGAAAGAAGAGGCTGCCCTAAAGAAAAAGAACTAGAACGTGAGGCTGCCCTAAAGAAAGAAGAACAAGAACGCAAGGCTGCCCTACTCCGTGAGCGGGAGAGGGAACAGCTTTAAACAAGAAAACGTCACCTGGAGATGCAACATGAGCACAATAAGAAGCAAGCTGATATGGCTCTAGCATGTCGTCAACAAGAACTCAACTTGGAAACTACACACCACAATCAGCGCCAACAAGCTGATTGTCTTCCCGTAAGTTTCAATGTCTCCCATACCAGTAAGTTAATGCCACCATTCGTTGAGACAGAGACGTGTTTTTCACCACTTTTGAGACCCTAGCTAAAAAACTTAGCTGGCCTGAAGATCAACGGTCTACCCTTCTCAGAGTACATCTCACAGGTAGAGCTGCGGTTACTCTCAGTACCTTAGCGTCTGAGAATGACTACCAAACCCTGAAGCAAGCAGTTTTAGACGCCTACCTTCTCTCCACCGAAAGCTACAGACGAAAATTCCGTGATTATCTAAAGGCAAGTACCACCACCTTTTTAGAATTTGCCAATGCAAAGAAAAGATATTTCATGAAATGGCTGGAAGCAGCACATGTCTCTACATTTTCCGAACTCGTCAACCTCATTCTAGTTGAGGAATTCTTTAGACATGTTCCCCCTTCCATCCGTTTATATTTAGCAGACAAAGAAGAAACCGACTACATCAGATGTGCGAATTCGGCTGACACATACAGCCTCATACACCGGCTAACACCAGACCCACCTTCCAGTAAGAAGTCTTGGTATAGTTATGAGAAAGTGAGTACCGATCAAGCGAGCTCTCAATTGTATTGTAAGTATTGCAAGCTCTATGGGCATACCATGGATAAATGTGGAAATACAAAGGCTATAGTGAAACTCCTAAACCCAAACCGACTCCTCCTAAGTCCGGCAAGCCTGTGATGAATGTTGGTGTTCCTGTTAATGATCTTTCTCTCTTCAGCAAACACCTGTATCCTGGAACTGTCAATACAAGGCTATAGTGAAACTCCTAAACCCAAACCGACTCCTCCTAAGTCCGGCAAGCCTGTGATGAATGTTGGTGTTCCTGTTAATGATCTTTCTCTCTTCAGCAAACACCTGTATCCTGGAACTGTCTCTGCCAACAGTACAGATTCGGAGGGACGTTTCAAATTGAAGATCTTGAGGGACACAGCGACTCTTCAGTCAATAATATTGAAATCGGCTGAGCCTAACATCACCTACACCGGGGAAACCGTCCTTATCACTGACCTCACTGCTACCACTCCGTATCCACTCGCCAGAGTCCACCTGGATTGTCCTTTCGTGACCGGTGAAGTCATAGTCGCCATCAGGGAAAAGCCTTTTCCCATGTATGGAGTGCAACTTCTCCTGGGCAATGACTTGGCCGAAGATCTGCAACCTTCCAACCTGATCATCATGGACAAACCCCAGGTGTGTACCTCTGTAGTGGACTACCCCATCTTAAAGTATGTTCCAGCAGAGGTCCAAGAAAGTGATGAAGTCGCTCCTCCGGTTTTGGTGACAACCCGTGCACAAGCTGCACGCCCGCAACCAGCTGACTCTACTGCTACCGCTGTCCCTCAAGACCCTCAGAATCAACCACCGAATTTTACTATGTTGGAGTTCCGTAAGTTACAGAGGGAGGATCCTTCATTAACACCATTATTCTTCTAGGCTGAGACTCAACCTGACAGTATCCCTGGGTTCTTCCTAGAGAATCAGTTGCTCTTCCGGATGTACAGACCCAGTAAGTTGACGGAGGATGACGATTGGGCAAATGTCGAACAACTAGTGGTTCCCACCAGCCTACGGCCCGATATTCTACACCTGGCCCACGGCCCGATATTCTACACCTGGCCCATGGAGCACTTTCTCACTATGGTTTTAACAAAACCTATCACGGAATCAGACAAGACTACTACTGGCCAGGTATGGTTAAAGACGTCAAAAGTTACGTGCAACAGTGTCACATATGTCAGATGACAGGAAAACCTAACATCCCGATTCCCATGGCTCCTTTAATTCCCATCCAGGTGCCTGCGGAACCTTTCCACTGACTCATCATAGACTGTGTTGGTCCTTTACGCCGGACCAGTTCTGGCAACGCCTATATACTAACCATTCTGTGTCCAACCACCAGATTCCCCATAGCAGTTCCAGTAAAGAACATTACGGCTGCTACGGTGGTGAAACAACTATTGAAGATCTTTACCCAATACGGATTTCCTCGGGAGATTCAAAGTGACTGTGGCACCAACTTCACCAGTGATCTCTTCAAGCGGACACTGGAAGTGTTCACACATCACTCAGGTACTGTCCAGCCCCTATCATCCTCCTTCACAGGGTTCTCTTGAACGTAGTCATCAAACGATAAAAGCACTCCTAAAGAAATTTTGCATTGAAACTTTAAAAGACTGGGATAAACAACTTGACCTCATCATGTGAATTTTCAGAAGTCTCCCAAATGAGTCTCTAGGAGTATCTCCTTATGAGATGCTCTACGGACGTAAGTGTTGTACTCCTCTCAAAGCTTTTAAAGACTCTTTACGTAATGCTACCTTCAGTGACCCCCAGAATGTGCCCCAGTTTTTTTTTCAAAACTTAAAGCACATTCTAGAGAGAGTATGTAAATTTGCTAATGACAATCTATTGAAAGCTCAGGAGAGGATGAAGACTCATTTTGACCAACGCAGCAAAATCAGGAAATTTAAACCAGGAGACATCGTGTTGGCATATTTTCCTATTCCAGGTTCTCCATTGCAAAATAAGTTTTCAGGACCCTACCGCATCAAGGGGTGCCGAAACAACCACAACTACGTTCTTGAGACTCCAGATAGGCGGCGGAGGACCCAGTTGTGCCAAGTCAATCTTCTAAAGGAGTATAAAGGTATTCCCCCCACTGTGCTAATATCACTCTCCACTTTCAAAGATCCATACCGCCACAGTGAGACCTTCTCTGCTTCTCCTCCGGAAAGCTCTGACTCTGAGTCAGTGCCTTCCAACTCGGAAATCCTTAATGATCTCCCTACCTATTTACAGGACGGTAATAGTGTTCCTCTCATCAAAGTTCTTCATGAACATCAGAAGTTGTTCAACGATGTTCCCCAGGAGTGTAATGTGGTTCAGCACGACATCCAGCTGCTTCCTGATACCCGGCCGATTCGTCAACCCTTCTACTGTATCAGCCCGTACAAAAAGGAAGTTATGCTGAAGTACAGTACCTTCTGGATCATGGGCTAGCCTCACCTTGTGAGTCCCCTTGGGCCTCACCCTGCGTCGTGGTGCCGAAACCGCACGGTAAAGTACGCCTTTGTACCGATTATAGGAAATTGAATCTTGTGACCGTCAAGGATGCTTATCCTCTACCACGTATAGATGATATCATTGACGCAATAGGCAATGCCAAATATTTATCCCAACTTGATTTGTTAAAAGGCTATTACCAAATAAGCCTGACAGAGTGAGCTAAGGAAATATCTGCCTTCACCACTCCTTTTGGCCTATACAGATATGAACGCCTTCTTTTTGGACTGTGTGACGCCCCGGCCACCTTCCAGAGAGCTGTCAACCGCGTCATCTACGGCCTAGATCACACATCGTTGTGGAGACCAACACCTGGAGCGAACATCTGCTCCAGCTACAACGACTGTTCTCCAAGCTCCTGACAGCCGGCCTTACCATCAACTTGGGCAAGTCCACATTACTTGCCCAAAGGTAAAGTGCGTTATCTGGGTCATGTGATAGGGAGTGGCAGCATAGCTCCTTTAACAATTCACACCGACGCCATCCAGCATTACCCACAACCTACGACCAGGAAGCAGCTCCTGCGCTTCCTTGGACTTGCATCTTACTATCGTAGGTTTGTGAAAAATTTTAGTACTGTAGCGACACCATTGATTAATCTGACCAGCCCCCAAGCAACGGTATCATTGGATCATTCAACAGACCGTTGCCTTTGATCAGCTTCAATCTTTGCTATGTTCTGATCCCATTCTCGCCTCTCCAGATATCACGAAGCCCTTCATCATCAATGTCGACGCCAGTGGTACTGGCATTTGGGGCGTCCTGACGCAACAACGAGGCGAGGAGGTTCTTCCTGTTAGCTACTACAGCTACAAGTTGAAGCCTCACCAGAAGAACTACAGCACTATCGAAAAGTAACTCCTCTTCATCGTCCTGAATCTGCAACATTTCGAACCTTACCTACAGGGGAATCGGTCTATTACCATCTACTCGTACCACAATCCCCTGCGGTTCCAACAACAGGCCCAATTCAGCAATCAACGTCTTCTACGCTGGGCTCTGTACGTGCAGAATTTTAATCTGGAGATCTTCTACATCAAAGGTTCGGACAACATCATCATAGCCGACGCCCTCTCCAGAGTCTACGAGGTAGAGACAGTTACTCCTACCTCTACACCAGCCACTGAAGTAACTTAACCCATAAGAGCAGGTTTCGGGGGAGAGTTGTTACGATAATCTCCTTCAAGAGAGATTTGGCCTGCTCTTTCCTATCATCATAGTATAGTTCCGTGATTTGGGTGTTCATGGTAGGTTGTTCTATTCTTATGTGGATTGCTTCAAGAATTTGTAATCTTCTTGCATCATGTGTTTTGTGTATTATGCATGTATTTTGTTCAAAACACAAGATGCAAGAAGATTACAAATTCTTGAAGCAA
>WNGS01089019.1:0-12037 GCA_020271785.1 Procambarus virginalis
ATCAAAGGGCTAAATTAGTACAGGGAAATAATGCCAAAACATTACACAGAAATCATTGGCCAAACAGTACAAAATCCACTTAGCACAACAGACACGGCAAAGAAAAGCACATGAAAGATAAACAATTAACACACCTGGAGCAAAGATACTTAAACAGACACAGTCGTGGACAGAGACCCACGTGCACAAAACCACACCAACCACACACACAGAAGCACAAAAAAATATGGACCCATACACTCACCACCAAGGAATACAATATATACGAAGGAGAAGAAAATATGTACACACACACTAAACACACACTAAATAACCAAAACAAAACCACTCATACCCACCCACACCCACAACCGCACACCACACAGCACCAAGCACACAACATAATGGGTCACAGGCCAAAACGAAACACGGCCACAAAATAAACAGCAGAAACAGTACAGCAGAAAAAAAAACCAGGCCCACGCAGGAGCCAAAACCCCCCAAAACCACACACCCATACTCATACGGACATAACACAAACACACAGAAGCAGCCAAAATGACGGACTCACGATACAAAACAGGAAACCCCTAACAGCACCTAACAGGCACACGCAGGAGCCAGGAATAAACACCTACGCACACACAAACGCAGGCACAAACACAGCCAGACATACACACCCAGGCATAAATACCGAAGTACAGAAACAGCCAAGCATACAGTAAATAGTCACAGGCCAAACTGACACACGGCCACAAAATGAACAGCACATCAGAAAAAAGAGCAAACACACAGGAAATCAGGGTACATACTTGCCCGGAAACCGGGTCTCGCGGGAACCGTACATTGAACGCCTCCCAGAGCACCCACCGCTAAGGATCGTGAATACCCACGGGGACTCCATAACATCCGGTACCGGGGCAACAAACACCCGCAAGCATGGGACCCAAATGGAAGCACTCACGAGGCGAGTAGTCGCCACACGGCTCGACATGAAGGGAACCTGCCCACAACGAAAGTTCTCTGGCCCGTCAGACAGCCGTAACTCGGCAATCTCCGTCCAGTGACCCGGCGGCATCACCGACGCCGGCAACACGTCCCCCAGGTCCCCAACACATATCCTCTCAGGAGGGGGCCGGACATAGGACACCACCACCGGGGCACCAGCGGCCACGGGCACACCACCAGACGACTGCAGGGAACCAGGGCGGCGCCCATCCTTCCTTAATGTCACAACTAGGCCACGCCCAGCACCAGCAACCACACCATCCCTGGGAGCGGGAGCCACCACCTCCCACTGCGGAGAGTCCCCAGGCGGAGAAGCACAGGAAGGCACCCCCGAGACCCGGGCACCAGCATCAGCAGGCACATGAACCTCCGCCACCACCAACCGTGGAGACAGCGACACATCCGGTTCCACACCGTCAACTCCCAAGGACCCACAGTCACCGAATTCCCCAACATCGGCCCAGGCAGACGACGAACGCCTGGAACGCTTGGGCTCCGGCCGGAGATCGTCAGAGCCGGAAGCGGACCCAGAAACACGGGTCCTATCAGCCGGACGAACCGACGCCCGACGCAGAACGGCAGCAGCCTCTACCACAGGGGGAACCGGCCCACACACAGCAGGAGGCTCCGCAGCAACCCCATCACCCAGCACATCCGGGACCCGAGGCGAGAACACAGGGCCAGGCGCAGCAGTCGAAGACGAGGGAGAAGACGGCGGCGCGTCACAACGATCACCAGGAAGGCCTTCTGGAGCAGTGGAGACAGCGATAGGAGCACGTAGACCATCAGATGGCACTGCAAGACCCGGAGGAGAGTCCGCAACAACCAGAGGAGCGGCCGGCGATGTATGGGGAGCCGCATCTGCCAACTGAACGCACACCTCCACATCCCCTGAGACCTCCTCCAGAGGGAGCGGTGGGAAATCCTCATCCCGGAACAAGTTGACCGGAGCAACCGGATCCCAGTGCATCCGGCAGCCTGATGCCCCAACATGCCACACTAGAAACAAGTATGGGGTTGCTGGGCATAATACACCCGCACGTAGTACCCTAAAAGTCGGACAGAGGATGGAATGTCCGACCTCAGGCGCATCCCGAGGGTACGAATGTTCGTTCTCACTCCCGCATATTTTCCTGAAGAGAGCTTTTGCATCCTCACACTGGCGACGGAGCCAAATCTCTGGAAGAAACGATGGAGAAGGGACTCAGGGAATTCCATGGGGGCCCCATGAACGCTCACATACGTCACGGCACCACTCCGATCTGAAATGTCCACAGAACCAGTGCCATCCAACAACGTCAAGGTACGGCCCTCGTACCGCCGGAGAAATCCACGGTACGCCTCCTCACCCACAAACTTGATGATCACCCGGCGAGCAGTCACCAGCTCAACCCCGTAGACCTCCTCGACCGGGACATGTAGCACGTCACACATGACCTGCTCAATGAGAGGATACCCTGCACGGCAGGTAAACTCCAACCCCACGGAGTGTACCCTCTCGACAGCGGGAAGATGGCCGCTCATCGCAAAAGCGCCACGTCAACACCCAGCACAGGCGAGCAGACACACAAGCCCCCAAACGGCCAAAACTGGCAACCACCACCGAGCGGCCAGACGACACATCTGCACCCTATGGCAGCTCAGGCGGGACTCAGCTAGGTGCTCTTCGTGCTCGCCCACAATCACTCTCCAGCCTGGTGCTGCTAGCAGAGAATATCACCCTCGCGCTGCTTTGCTTTGCTTCGCTGCGCTGCTTTTGTACTCTTCACGTACAAATACAAGGGTAGCAAACCCCTGGCAGTAGCTTCTTACAACTCGCTGGTTACACTCCTCAGTAGCACCTTAACTGTCAGTCGTCTCTTCTGTTAGCCAGTCCCGGGTACGCCGAATTCCGTCACTGCCACTTCAGAGACAGACAGCAGAACACTTCACAGTTCTACTCAGGCGGCGGCTCACTGCTTCCGTAAAGCAGAATGGCGCAGAAAGACATTGGCTGCCCTGGGTAGACTGGCTGTCCTCGTACCGCAGCAGCCCTACGTCGACTCTACGGATACAGACACGTCATCAGTACACTAGTCAGTACATGGGACACTAGGAAACATCACTTACGTACTCTGACATAGACATAGATGGCGATGATTTTCTAAGCGCCACCTCACTAGAGGTCAGCATCAGCTACCTCTCTCAGTATGATACCACCCTCTTGCTGGTATCATGCTGTCATCACTAGATGGCGTCGTCTAAATTGTGGGGGTTTTCGGGAGCGGACTACAGATGGCATTGACGTCGCTGTTCCATGTTCCGACGATGGAATCGGTTTCGTAACATAGATACGATACGATATAGTTCGTAATACGATATAGATATGTGTACAACAACCCGATGTAGCTGTGTGTACAGCCATCCGTATTAGCTATATGTACCACCATCCGAAATAGCTATATGTTCCACTATCCGTAGCAACTATGTGTTCAACCATCAGTAGTAGCTATATGTATAACCATCCGTAGTACCTATGTGTACAACCATTCGTTTTAGCTATGTGTACAACCATCCGTAGTAGCTTTGTATATAACCATCCATAGGAGCTACGTGTAAAACCATCTGTCGTAGCTTTTTGTACAACCATCCGTAGTAGCTATGTGAACCACAATCCATAGTAGATATGAGTGCAGTCATCCGTAGAAACTATGTGTACAACCATCCGTAGTAGTTTTGGGTACAGCCATTCATATTAGATATGTACAACCATCCATAGTAGATGTATTCAACCATTAGTAGTAGATATGTGAACTACCATCCGTATTAGCTACGGTTAAAACCATCTGAAGTAGCTAATGGTACAAACATCTGTAGAAACTGTGTACAACCATCCGTAGTTGCTATGTGTACATCCATTCGTATTAGCTATGTGTACAGCCAACCGTTTTAGCTGTGAGTACATCCATCCGTAGTATCTATGTTTACAACCATCCGTATTAGATATGTGTACAACCATCCGTATTAGATATGTGTACAACAATCCGTAGTAGCTGTGTTCAACCATCCGAAGTAGCTTTGAGTACAACCATCCGTAGTAACTATGTACTCATCTAATTGTACTCACCTAATTGTGCTTATGGGGATTGAGCTTTGTCTCTTTGGTCCCGCCTCTCAACTGTCAATCAACTGGTGTACAGGTTCCTGAGCCTACTGGGCTCTATCATATCTACATTTGAAACTGTATGGAGTCAGCCTCCACCACATCACTGCCTAATGCTTTCCATTTCTTAACTACTCTGACACTGAAAAAATTCTTTAACCGTCTCTGTGGCTCATCTGGGTACTAACTTTCCACCTGTGTCCCCTTGTTCATGTCCCACCCGTGCTGAAGAATTTGTCTTTGTCCACCCTGTCAATTCCCCTGAGAATTTTGTAGGTGGTTATCATGTCTCCCCTTACTCTTCTGTTTTCCAGAGACGTGAGGTTCAGCTCCTTTAGCCTTTCCTCGTAGCAAGTAGCTATGTATCCAATCATCTGTAGTAGATATTTTTACAACCATCCATAATAACTATGTTTACAACCATCCGTAGTAACTATGTGTACAACCATCCGTATTAGCTAAGTGTACAACCCTCCGTAATAGCTATGTGTACAACCATCCGCAGTAGCTTTGTGTATAACCATCTGTAGTAGCTATATGTACTACCATCCGTAGTAGCTATATGTACAACCATCCGATGTACCTATGTGTACAACCATCCGTAGTATCTTTGTGTACAACCATCCATAGTATCTTTGTGTACAACCATCCGTAGTATCTTTGTGCCCAACCAAAGGGCACAACAGCTGGGTGGACAGCGCTTCGGATTCGTAGTCCTGAGGTTCTGGGTTTGATCCCCGGTGGAGGCGGAGACAAATGGGCAAAATGTTTCTTTCACTCTGTTGCCCCTGTTACATAGCAGTAAATAGGTACCTGGGAGTTAGACAGCTGCTTCCTTTGTTCGTGTACATCCGATATGTACTCACCTAGTTGTACTCACCTAGTTGTGCTTGCGGGGGTTGAGCTCTGGCTCTTTGGTCCCGCCTCTTAACCGTCAATCAACAGGTGTACAGTTTCCTGAGCCTAATGGGCTCTATCATATCTACACTTGAAACTGTGTATGGAGTCAGCCTCCACCACATCGCTTCCTAATGCATTCCATTTGTCAACCACTCTGACACTAAAAAAGTTCTTTCTAATATCTCTGTGGCTCATTTGGGCACTCAGTTTCCACCTGTGTCCCCTAGTGCGTGTGCCCCTTGTGTTAAACAGCCTGTCTTTATCAACCCTGTCGATTCCCCTGAGAATCTTGAATGTGGTGATCATGTCCCCCCTAACTCTTCTGTCTTCCAACGAAGTGAGGTTTAATTCCTGCAGTCGCTCCTCGTAGCTCATACCTCTCAGCTCGGGTACTAATCTGGTGGCAAACCTTTGAACCTTTTGGGGATGGATAGGTCCACCCATTTTTGAATACTAACATTAAATATATACTACATAGATACGCAGCATGCGAAAGCTGCATTGCCCATCCGGTGACGTCACACATTGTTTAACAGTCGGGTTGGTGTTGGCTTTGATACGTGCCTGTTAATGGCTGACCGTACTCTCTCCCTATACTGAGGCAGCTTTTGTGACGTCGCTAAACAACAACAGGTTTGTAGAAAGTAGAATGTATTTGTTAGTTTAGGTTAGGTTAGGATGGTATGATACGGTTTGGTCCACCAATATGGTAGTAGGTATCCTTCAGTCTCTTGACACTACGGAGTTGCGCTCTGGTTGTCAATCTTTCCAGGGCGCAAAGCCTGGGTAGGCAGATATATGTACAACCTTCCATAGCAGCTCCACGTGCAACCTTCCATAGTAGCTCCATGTACAACCATCAATAGGATCTATGTGTACAACCATCCGTAGTAGATATGTGCAGGAGCTAGAAAAATAATCTTTCGTTGAAATATAATCGTAGGAGAGAAATAATATCGTAATGCTGCCAAGATATAAAAATGCATTCAGCAGCCAGTCAGCCAGACCGTTAGCAAGACTGTCACCCAGACATTTAGCCAGTCCGCCAGACGGTCATAAAAGACATTTAGCCAAGCATCTAGATAGAAAGTCAATCAGTCAACCAGACAATCATCTACCGTGGTTAGCCAGACAATTAACCAGTCAACCAGACAGTGAGCCAAACACTCCGCCAGACAGATAGCCAGACAGTCGGAAAATCAGTCAGTCAGTCAGCCAGCCAGCCAGACAGTCAGCCAGACAGTCAGCGAGACATCAGCCAGACAGTCAGCCAGACAGTCAGCCAGTCAGCCAGACAGCCAAACATACATCCAGTTAGCCAGATATCAGCCAGACAGTAAATCAGACAGTCAGCCAGACAGTAAATCAAACAGTCAGCCAGGCAGTAAATTAAACAGTCAGCCAGGCAGTAAATCAAACAGTCAGCCAGACATTCAGCCAGCAAGGTAGACATCCAGCCAGTCAGACAGTCAGTCAGTCAGCCAGTTAGCCAGACAGTCAGCTTGAAATTCAGCCAGACACTCAGCCAGATATTTACCCAGTCAACCAATCAGTCAAACAGTCAGCCAAACAATCAGCCAAACAGTCAGCTAAACAGTCAGCTAGACAGTTACCCGAACAGTCAGCCAGACAATCAGCCAAACAGTCAGCCAGACAATCAGCCAAACAGTCAGCCAGACAATCAGCCAAACAGTCAGTCAGTCGATCATTACAGTCAGCCAGACAGTCAGCCAGACAGTCAGCCAGTCAGCCAGACAGTCAGCCAGTCAGCCAGACAGTCAGCCAGTCAGCCAGACAGTCAGCCAGTCAGCCAGACATACAGCCTTTCAGCCAGACATCAGTCAGAAAGTCAGCCAGTCAGCCAGACAGTCAGTCAGCCAGTCAGTCAACCAATCAGCCAGACATACAACCTTTCAGCCAGACATCAGTCAGAAAGTCAGCCAGTCAGCCAGACAGTCAGTCAGCCAGACATCATCCAGTCCGCTTTCAGCCAGACATCAGCCAGTCCGCTTTCAGCCAGACAGTCAGCCAGACAGCCAGCCAGACAGTCAGCCAGACAGCCAGCCAGACAGTCAGCCAGACAGCCAGCCAGACAGTCAGCCAGACAGCCAGCCAGACAGTCAGCCAGACAGCCAGCCAGACAGTCAGCCAGTTAGCCTGACATCAACCAGGCAGCCAGACAGTCAGCCAAACAGTCAGCCAGACTGTCAGCCAGACAATCAGCCAGACATTTAGCCAGTCAGCAAGACAGTTACCCAAACAGTCAGCCAGAACAGTCAGTCAAACACTCAGTCAGTCAGCCAGGCATGCAACCAGTCAGCCAGACATCAGGCAGACATGTAGCCAATCAGCCAGTCAGTCAATCAGCCAGTCAGCCAGCCAGTCAGTCAATCAGCTAGACGTCAGCCAGTCAGCAATTCAGCAAGATTCAATTCAGCAATCCAGCCATAAAGTCAGCCAGACAGTCAGCCAGTCAGTCAGCTAGACAATAACGAGTCAGCCAATCAGTCAACCAGAGAGCTAATAAGTCAGCTAAACTGTCAGCTAGAGAGTCAGTCAGTCAGTCAGTCAATCAGTCAGACAGTCAGCCAGTCAGCCAGTCAGTCAGTCAGTCAGTCAGTCAGTCAGTCAGTCAGTCAGTCAGTCAGTCAGTCAGTCAGTCAGTCAGTCAGTCAGTCAGTCAGTCAGTCATTTAGTCAGTCAGTTACTTAGTCAATCATTCAGTCAGTCGGTAATTCCAGTCAGCCAGACAATCGGCCAGACAGTCAGCTAGATAGTCAGCCAGACAGTCAGCTAGATAGTCAGCCAGACAGTCAGCTGGTCAGTCAGACAGTCAGACAGTCAAACAGACAGACAGACAGTCAACCAGTTAGCCAGACATGTAGCCTGTCAGCCAGACATCAGCCAGAAAGTCAACCAGAAAGTCAAACAGACAGTCAGGCAGTCAGCCTGACATCAACCAGGCAGCCAGACAGTCAGCCAAACAGTCAGCCATACAATCAGCCAGACAATCAGCCAGACATATTGCCAGTCGGTCAGCCAAACAGTCAGCCATACAATCAGCCAGACAGTCAGCCAAACAGTCAGCCAGACAGTCAGCCAAACAGTCAGCCAGACAGTCAGCCAAACAGTCATCCAGACAGTCAGCCAAACAGTCAGCCAGACAGTCAGCCAAACAGTCAGCACAGTCAGCCAGACAGTCAGCCAAACAGTCAGCCAGACAGTCAGCCAAACAGTCAGCCAGACAGTCAGAGTCAGCCAAACAGTCAGCCAGACAGTCAGCCAAACAGTCAGCCGGACAGTCAGCCAGACAGTCAGCCAGACAGTCAGCCAGATATAAAGCCTGAAAATCGGCCAGACAGTTAGCCAGCAAGTCAGCCAGACAGTCCGAAAGTCAGACAGTCAGCCAGACAGTCAGATAGTCAGCCAGTCAGTCAGTCAATTAGCTGGTCAGCCAGACAGTCAGCCAGACAGTCAGCCATACAGTCATCCAGTCAGTTAGTCAGCCAGACAGTCAGACATACAGCCATGCAATCAGCCAGACAATCAGCCAGTCAGTCAGACATACAGCCATTCAACCAGACATCGGTCAGAAAGTCAGTCAGTTCAGCGGGACAGTCAGTCAGACATTAGCGAGTCGGCAATCAACCAGACAGTCAGACAATCAGCCCGACAGTTAGCCAGTCAGCTAAACAGTCAACCAGTCAGAAAGACAATCAGCCAGATAGTGAACCAGACAGTCAGCCATACAGCCAGTCAGCCAGACATACAGCTTGTCTGCCAGACATTCAGCCAGTCAGCCAGCCAGTCAGTAAGGCAGTCAGCCAGCCGATCAGACAAACAGTCAGCCAGACAGTCAGACAGTCAGTCAGACAGTCAGTCAGTCAGACAGTCAGCCAGAAAGTCAGTTAGTCAGCCAGACAGTCATCCAGACATCAACCAGTCAGCCAGACAGTCAGTTAGACATTCAGCCAGACAGTCAGCCGAACAGTCAGCCTGTCAGCCGAGCAGTCAGACAGTCACTCAGACAGTCAGCCAGTCAGCAAGACACTCAGTCATTCACACATACGATCAGCCAGCTAGTCAACCAGTCAGCCAGGGAGCCATTTAGCCAGCCAGTCAGCCAAAAAATTCACTAGTCAACCAGACAGTCAGCCAGAGAGTCTACCAGCCAGACAGCCAGCCAATCAGCCAGACACTCAGACATTCAGTCAGCCATATTATCAACCAGACAGTCAGCCAGAGAGTCTACCAGCCAGACAGCCAGCCAGTCAGCCATTCACTCAGACATTCAGTCAGCCATATTATCAACCAGACAGTCAGCCAGTCAGTCAGTCACACCATCAGCCAGCTAATCAGACAGACAGTCAGCTAGACATTCTGCAAGTCAGCTAGACAGTCAGCAATCAGCCAGAGAGACAGCCAGACAGTCAGCTAGACAGTCAGCTAGACAGTCAGCAATCAGCCAGAGAGACAGCCAGACAGTCAGCTAGATAGTCAGTAAGACAGTCAGCCAGATAGTCAGAAGACATTCAACCAGACAATCAGGCAGTCAGTCAGCTAGACAGTCAGCCACTCAATCATTCAGTCAGCCAGAAATTCAGCTTGTCAGTCAACCAATCAGCCAAACAGTCAACAATTTAGCCAGCCAGGCAGACAGCCAGCCAGGCAGACAGCCAGCTACATTGCCAGCCAGTCAGCCAGCTAGACAGTCACCCAGTCAGTCTGACTCTTACCTAGTCAGTCAGGCAGACAGCCAGCCAGTCAGCCAGGCAGACAGCCAGCCAGACAGCCAGGCCGAGAACTAGCCAGTCATCAAGACAGACACCCAGCCAGGCAGCCAGCCTGACTGACATACAGTCGACAGCCAGCCAGACAGCCAGCCAGTCAGCGAGGCAGACAACCAACCAGACAGCCAGGCCGAGAACTAGCCAGTCATCAAGACAGTCACCCAGTCAGCCAGCCAGACAGAAAAACAGACAGACAGTCAGTCAGCCAGCCAGACAGACAGACAGACAGTCAGGCAGCCAGACAGACAGACAGATAGACAGACAGACAGACAGTCAGTCAGCCAGCCAGCCAGCCAGCCAGACAGACAGACAGACAGACAGACAGACAGTCAGCCAGCCTGACAGACATACCGAAAGAGATTAGCACGGTTATTAGATAAGTTCAATGCAGCATACCGATCACTGACTGCCTGCATGAGAGGACCAATTGCAATAAGTAGAACGAACCCCCTAAACCCCTTCCCTTCTCCTCTCTTCCCCTTCCCTTACCCATCCCCGCCCCCCCCCCCCCCACCGGGGGCTGTAAGCATAAAACTTAATGGTCCAACGATAATTGTAACGAGCTAATTTTCCTCCGTTTTCTCCACCAGGTCCTGCAGTGGTGAAGTGAGACTGAGGTAATCTGGTGTGTGTAATTAAAATAACTGTCGGTTGCAATGGGGCTTCTCTTTCATGTGGAACAGTATTTGGGTCTGAGGAAGTGTAATAACAAAAATGAATAACAATAATCATTATAATAATCATAATACACAGAGAGTAATCACACTATCGTGACTGCATCAATGAGAAAATCCGTTGGAGCCGAGGTGAGGATTCGAACCTGTGCGGTGGATGATCCCAGGCACACGCTCTAGCAACTAGACGACGACATGGTATAAGGCTTGCAACCTGGAGTTGTACATATTCCACAAGGACTTCCTGAGGCTTCTACTGAAACCGGAACAGGATTTTGGTACAATCCTCCCATGCACTCTGGCAGAGTAGAACAAGTCCTAGATGACGGAGCCAGAGTGCATGGGGGGGGGGGGGGAGTGTGTGACAATACTGTTCCGGTCCTTATACCATGTCCTATAACATATATTCCTTAAACTTCATACTAATCACTGTTCCTACGGATTTTATCAATAATCATAATCATGATCACAATCAATAATAATAATAATCACACAGAAATCACATAAAATATATTAACGAGAAAATCCACTAGAACTGTGAGGTGGGCGCGAACCGAGGCCCACGGCATTGCCAGCCGCATCCTCTACCACTGGATCACCACTAACTCGAAAAATCATACAACCGGATTTCTACTGAAATCACAGGACGTCTGGTGGTCCCTACTGAAGTCAGCCCAAGTTTGTACGTATGACCCACAACCACTCAGGTGGAAGGGCAGAGTGGACCCACTCTCGGGTGGAAGGGCAGAGTGGTCCCACACTCGGGTGGAAGGGCAGAGTGGTCCCACACTCGGGTGGAAGGGCAGAGTGGTCCCACACTCGGGTGGAAGGGCAGAGTGGTCCCACACTCGGGTGGAAGGGCAGAGTGGTCCCACACTCGGGTGGAAGGGCAGAGTGGTCCCACACTCGGGTGGAAGGGCAGAGTGGTCCCACACTCGGGTGGAAGGGCAGAGTGGTCCCACACTCGGGTGGAAGGGCAGAGTGGTCCCACACTCGGGTGGAAGGGCAGAGTGGTCCCACACTCGGGTGGAAGGGCAGAGTGGTCCCACACTCGGGTGGAAGGGCAGAGTGGTCCCACACCGAAACTTCAGAAA
This sequence comes from Procambarus virginalis, assembly GCA_020271785.1. Taxonomy (NCBI): domain Eukaryota; kingdom Metazoa; phylum Arthropoda; class Malacostraca; order Decapoda; family Cambaridae; genus Procambarus; species Procambarus virginalis. Next base: position 11,588 of record WNGS01089019.1, read on the forward strand.
CACACATACATCTCATTAACGTGATATTTACCCGTTACCACAGACCTCCAGACTTCCTGTGATATATCACGTTATCATAGGCCTCCAACTGTGATTTCAGTAGAAATTCGGTTGTATGATTTTTACAAGTCAACGATGGTTCGTAAATTTCAACATTCCACGTATTCCACATATATAAAATATATTAATTACTAGCTATACCCGGATATGCATTGCTGTGACTAGCAACATATGCACGTTGCTGAGCCACAGCAACTCTCCCCTGTCCCCTCGTCCTCCCCACCATCCCTCACTCCTCTGTCCCCTTGTCCTCCCCTACCCTTCATCCTCCCACCTTCCCCCACTCCTGTCTCCTTGTCTTCCTCACCATTCGCCACTCCCCTGTCCCCCTCGTCCTCCCCACCATCCCACAGTCCCCTGTCCACTCGTTTTCCCCACTATTACCCTCTT
>WNGS01089020.1:0-16236 GCA_020271785.1 Procambarus virginalis
CTGTAAACCACTTCTAACTCTCCCTCACCCCTGTAAACCTCCTCTAACTCTCCCCTCACCCCTTGTAAACTTGACACTATCCCTCACCAAAGTATACCCTCGGGAGAAGCAGCAAATCCAAGTTTCTCTCTGTAAACTAAAATATTTCATCGTTACATCACTAGACAAAGAGAAACACCGATATATAAATATATTTTTGGTTAAGCTTAATAAAACAATTAATTAAAGAAAAGCTTAAGCTCTTACCTACAGGTAAAAGCTTGCCTCAGACTACAGGTACAAATATCTTGACTTTTAACATATTGTTTATATATATAAATAGGGGAATATGAAAATATATATATATATAATATATATATATATATAATATATATTATATATATATATATATATATATATATATATATATATATATTAGTATATTTTGGTAGCAGTCTTTCCTGTAGACATATGTTATTAAATATGACCGAAAAAGTAAGATTAATAATTCTAACACGAATTTTCTCAATTTTCCTTATGTTTGTTTTTACTGATGACGGTAAATTAAAAATCAATTCTCCAAAATTCATTCTTTATTTCTTAGTCTGACGCGACACTTGAGCGCGTTTCGTAAAACTTATTACATTTTCAAAGACTTTAGTTACACACACACAGAACAACTATAACTGAACAGAGTTTAAATACCTGCATTTGGGTGAGGTGACATGTTACAATGGTTTGGGGTGAGGTGAGAACAAACACAGAACACGAAACAATGGGTATAAGGGAAGAATAGATCTGTAACTGCAGAAGGCCTATTGGCCCGTATTTCTTGATGTTTCTATATTGGAGCGGAGTCTTGAAGTGGGTAGAATATAGTAGTGCGTTAATTGGCTGTTGATTGCTGGTGTTGACTTCTTGATGTGTAGTGCCTCGCAGATGTCAAGCCGCCTGTTGTCGCTGTATCTATCAATGATTTCTGTGTTGTTTGTTAAGATTTCTCTGGTGATGGTTTGGTTGTGGGAAGAGATTATATGTTCCTTGATAGAGCCCTGTTGCTTATGCATCGTTAATCGCCTGGAAAGAGATGTTGTTGTCTTGCCTATATATTGAGTTCTTTGGGGCTTACAGTCCCCAAGTGGGCATTTGAAGGCATAGACGACATTGGTCTCTTTCAAAGCGTTCTGCTTTGTGTCTGGAGAGTTTCTCATGAGTAGGTTGGCAGTTTTCTTGGTTTTATAGTAAATCGTCAATTGTATCTTCTGATTTTTGTCTGTAGGGATAACGTTTCTATTAACAATATCTTTCAGGACCCTTTCCTCCGTTTTATGAGCTGTGGAGAAGAAGTTCCTGTAAAATAGTCTAATAGGGGGTATAGGTGTTGTGTTAGTTGTATCTTCAGAGGTTGCATGGCGTTTCACTTTCCTTCTTATGATGTCTTCAATGAAACCATTGGAGAAGCCGTTGTTGACTAGGACCTGCCTTACTCTACAGAGTTCTTCGTCGACTTGCTTCCATTCTGAGCTGTGGCTGAGAGCACGGTCGACATAAGCGTTAACAACACTCCTCTTGTACCTATCTGGGCAGTCACTGTTGGCATTTAGGCACATTCCTATGTTTGTTTCCTTAGTGTAGACTGTAGTGTGGAAACCTCCGCTCCTTTCCATGACTGTTACATCTAGAAAGGGCAGCTTCCCATCCTTCTCCATCTCGTAAGTGAAACGTAACACAGAATTCTGCTCAAACGCTTCTTTCAGCTCCTGCAGATGTCTGACATCAGGTACCTGTGTAAAAATGTCGTCAACATACCTGCAGTATATGGCCGGTTTCAAGTTCAAGTCGACTAAGACTTTTTCCTCAATAGTACCCATGTAGAAGTTTGCAAACAGGACGCCTAGGGGAGAACCCATAGCGACCCCATCTACTTGCTTATACATGTGCCCATCCGGGCTCAAGAAGGGTGCCTCCTTAGTACAAGCTTGGAGTAGTTTCCTCAGGATATTTTCTGGCATGTCAAGGGGAGTACATGCCGGGTCTCGATACACTCGGTCCATTATCATCCCGATTGTTTCATCCACAGGTACGTTGGTGAACAGTGATTCTACGTCCAACGATGCTCTTATCCCTGTAGCCCGTGTTCCCCGCAGTAAGTCAACAAATTCCTTCGGGGATTTCAGGCTGAAGTTGCACGGGACATAAGGAGTCAGTAAGCCGTTGAGTCGTTTCGCCAGTCTGTACGTGGGTGTGGGTATCTGGCTGATAATTGGCCGAAGTGGGTTTCCAGGCTTATGCGTCTTGACGTTTCCATACGCATATCCAGGTTTATATTCTCCAATAATCTTTGGCAGGTGGAGTCCGGATTTCTTGGCATTCACAGTTTCAATCAACTTGTTGACCTTTGTTTTCAATTCGGCTGTAGTGTCCTTCGTTACCCTTTGGAATTTAGTTTGGTCAGAGAGTATGTGGTTCATTTTCGCCAGATATTCGTCTTTCTTAAGGATGACGTATATTGGCGACTTGTCGCCTCTCCTGACAACTATCTCCTTGTTCTCACGAAGGCTCTTGGCTGCCGCTTTGAGCTCGGGGGTCAGTATGGTACTTCTGTAGTTGCCTCGATTCTTTCCTCCTTCTGCGATAATTTCAGCTTGTAAGGTGTCTTTGGTGGTGACCTTCTTTTGTGCTTCGAGGTCAAATATGTCGTCCAACAGGATCTCCAACTCCACTTTCCGGGCCAACGCACTTGGTCTGGACATAACGTGACAGTTTATACCCAGATTTAGGAGAGTGACTTGGTCCTCAGTGAGGTTGATACCTGCAAGGTTCAGGAAGCCGTCTCTTGGTCGTGGAATTGCCATGGGTCCTCCATATAGTGTTGTTAGCTTCTTGATAATCCTTGTTTCCGTGCTGAGGTGATGTCGGTCTGTGAGGATGTCGAGGTGTTGTTCGATGCGGGTGCGGAGACTTTCGTCGATGTTGCTGTTTCTCCATTCGTTTGTGGCCTGAAGTAGTTGCGTTTTATTGTCTTTGATATCATTTTCTGCCTTGTGTATCTGAAACCGGCGATATACTGCAGGTATGTTGACGACATTTTTACACAGGTACCTGATGTCAGACATCTGCAGGAGCTGAAAGAAGCGTTTGAGCAGAATTCTGTGTTACGTTTCACTTACGAGATGGAGAAGGATGGGAAGCTGCCCTTTCTAGATGTAACAGTCATGGAAAGGAGCGGAGGTTTCCACACTACAGTCTACACTAAGGAAACAAACATAGGAATGTGCCTAAATGCCAACAGTGACTGCCCAGATAGGTACAAGAGGAGTGTTGTTAACGCTTATGTCGACCGTGCTCTCAGCCACAGCTCAGAATGGAAGCAAGTCGACGAAGAACTCTGTAGAGTAAGGCAGGTCCTAGTCAACAACGGCTTCTCCAATGGTTTCATTGAAGACATCATAAGAAGGAAAGTGAAACGCCATGCAACCTCTGAAGATACAACTAACACAACACCTATACCCCCTATTAGACTATTTTACAGGAACTTCTTCTCCACAGCTCATAAAACGGAGGAAAGGGTCCTGAAAGATATTGTTAATAGAAACGTTATCCCTACAGACAAAAATCAGAAGATACAATTGACGATTTACTATAAACCCAGAAAACTGCCAACCTACTCATGAGAAACTCTCCAGACACAAAGCAGAACGCTTTGAAAGAGACCAATGTCGTCTATGCCTTCAAATGCCCACTTGGGGACTGTAAGCCCCAAAGAACTCAATATATAGGCAAGACAACAACATCTCTTTCCAGGCGATTAACGATGCATAAGCAACAGGGCTCTATCAAGGAACATATAATCTCTTCCCACAACCAAACCATCACCAGAGAAATCTTAACAAACAACACAGAAATCATTGATAGATACAGCGACAACAGGCGGCTTGACATCTGCGAGGCACTACACATCAAGAAGTCAACACCAGCAATCAACAGCCAATTAACGCACTACTATATTCTACCCACTTCAAGACTCCGCTCCAATATAGAAACATCAAGAAATACGGGCCAATAGGCCTTCTGCAGTTACAGATCTATTCTTCCCTTATACCCATTGTTTCGTGTTCTGTGTTTGTTCTCACCTCACCCCAAACCATTGTAACATGTCACCTCACCCAAATGCAGGTATTTAAACTCTGTTCAGTTATAGTTGTTCTGTGTGTGTGTAACTAAAGTCTTTGAAAATGTAATAAGTTTTACGAAACGCGCTCAAGTGTCGCGTCAGACTAAGAAATAAAGAATGAATTTTGGAGAATTGATTTTAATTTACCGTCATCAGTAAAAACAAACATAAGGAAAATTGAGAAAATTCGTGTTAGAATTATTAATCTTACTTTTTCGGTCATATTTAATAACATATGTCTACAGGAAAGACTGCTACCAAAATATACTAATATATATATATATATATAATGTGTATTAATTTTAAGTGCTAACCTCTAGTAGAGGTAGGATTATAGCCTAGTGATTGCAGAATTTTGACCCTAGGCTACCATCAGTGCTTGTTCAGTATTATGAGCAACCCCATTACAAGCCCCACAAGGCTTTATCAACTAGCCAATATGGATAATGCTGGCAATGAGAAAACTGTCATACATCTAGTACTACAATTGCTGGACTTACCTCAACCTGATCAGACTGCTGACTCATTATATATATATATATATATATATATATATATATATATATATATATATATATATATATATATATATATATAATCATACACACTAATGATTTGAGTGATAAACCAGTGTCACTGGAAGTACCTTTAGGTTAGCTCCTCAAAATCACCCTAGGATGGTATGGACACTAATTAATCACTCAAAGGTGTAATGATCATAAGTAAATTATTATATAAACACAACTCAACTCGAGTTGATAAAAAATTACACCCAAAATAGGGTCTGCACCATTTATTAATGGTGCTAGGTTGTTTAATATTGTACAACTAGACTATGGTAATAATAGAACTAGGATGAACAATAAATAGTTCAACTAGTCAATGGTAATATCCTACCCTGTTGGGGGTTGGCAATTGGTAAATATTGTATTATGAACACTAGTGCAATATATTTTAAATAATTCTCTATTTTGGAGAAATAATATACACAATTATTGATAATAGCCTCTTAATAGCCTCTATGAAACTTCTAATATTATCAAGAAGTATTAAATATTCAGGCGATGAGTCACAATAACGTGGCTAAAGTATGTTGACCAGACCACACACTAGAAGGGGAAGAGACGACGACGTTTCGGTCCGTCCTGGACCATTCTCAAGTCGATTGTGATTTATTTTACCTTTCGTCCTCTTAACATTAAACTCGCCTTTCGACAAACTAACACACTTCGTAGCAATCTAGTTCACACTGCTCCTCCTGCTTCTAATGCTGCTGGTGTCTACTCTATTTCCTGTTCGTCTTGTCCTCTCCAATACTTTGGCGAAACTGGCCGTACACTGAATGACAGACTTAAAGAACACAAGAGAAGTGTTAAGTCTGCAGACACTAACAATGCTCTCTTCTGCCATGTGAGGGATTCTAATCATCCCATTGATTGGTCTTCCTCCAAAATAATCTTTCCTGCCTCTACTCTATACAGACGCCGTCTTGTGGAGTCGGCTCTAATACACAATGTACCTAACATGAACTTGAGTCCTGGATTTGTTGCTATGGACTCTTCCCTTTCACAGTATATACTCAAATGCTCTAATCTTTCTAACAAACGTGACTTAACATAAGCCTACCCCTTCTATTCTCTTTCTTTCTCTTTCCTTTTCTTTCTCTCTTCTCCCACGCTCCCTTGCTATCCTCTTCTTATTCCTATCTCCTTCTCATTCGGTGGTTATAATAGGAGCTGCCTCATATGGGCCAATAGGCCTTCTGCAGCTCCTATTACTATTACTATCCCCTCTACTACACCTTACTTTGCTCCTCAGCTCTCTCTTGCCTATTTATTGCCCGTCTCTCTACTTCCTCATCACAATCGACTTGAGAATGGTCCAGGACGGACCGAAACGTCGTCGTCTCTTCACCTTCTAGTGTGTGGTCTGGTCAACATATTAAATATTATTAGTGACCTCGCGAAATTTACTCCACAAAACTCGTAGATAATCTCTCTCGTGAAATTTAACACCACGAAATCCGTGAACAATCTCGCAAAGACACAGCCACTAATTTGGCTGGCTTCAATATTAGCACTGTCATTTCATGGAATAAGAACCCTCCAAATACGTGGGTGACCATGAAACCGCTGATGAGGCTGAACTGGGTTGTGAGGCTCGTGAGCTCGGTCGAGGCAACGCCATCACACTGCACTAGTATATTTAATGAATCCACTGGTTAACTGGTTCATCCGGTACTAAGATGACTTAATAATCTGTCATCCAACTCAAAGATGACCAATAATGTGGGTTCAAAAGACCAAATAATTTAGGTTCGAAGGACCATATTGTGGGAACCGACCTGTGAGATTTATATTTATTTATATGAATTTATATAGAATTTATATTTACGTTAATTTATATATTTCGATAGCAATTTGTATGATGTTAAGTGGACTGTATTTCTGCAATAATCTCACAAATCGAATCTTGCACATTAGGGGGGTTTATATTAAATTTATATATATGCAGCCAATTAAACTACAGTATTAAACTACATATATTGTTAAACATTGAAGAGGTTCCTTATCTTATTGTACAGCAGGCCTTAGTCCACCAAGTATAACTAGGATGCAGACACCAAATTTTCCTCGTGTGAGGTAGCTTCCATCACCCTGGTAACTGATACACAAAGCATGCTTCCTCGTCTTGACCTGTCAAAAGGGCGCTAGCTATGAAGCCAGAATCCTAATATATGACAGCTATATCAGAGAAAACACTGTACATTGATCCATAAAGACTAAGGCTTAATTACCTTTTTTGAGTCGATCATTCGTGTTCTAACCGGTTGCCCTATCTACTGACATTAATGGCCAAAAATGATTAGATAAACGGGTTTTGGAAAGACACCTCCCTTGTATTGATGACAGCATGTTGATGGTGGCAGACCTTTGGTTTCCATAACACTTCGTCCAAGAGAATTTATAGGAGCCGAATTTGCCCTATGACTCTGTGGTCTAACAACAATGGCTGACCGCTCCTTACTGAGACTACTGGCTTACTTTGTCCAGATATCAGTAATTGATTGAAGGGTCACATTTACTTTATTTTGATACTAATAGTTAAGTTAATTAAAATGAGATGTTTATGATGGTAAAAGTCCAAAGACTAATGTATTTAAGAATAATTCCAACACAATAGCTGGTGAATTATAATAGTATGTGGCAATGATATCCCGTTTTTCTATAGACGGAAAATTCCACTACAAGTTACATTTTCTATGGGAAAACTTGTTTATACAATGCAGCAATATTATCTGCAATTGCATGTAATATTATTAAATGGTGTCGGATTTTCCGACAACACCCACCTGTTGCTGGAGCTCTCCACAACCACATGTTGTTGGAGCCCCCCACACCCACTTGTTGCTGGTGCCCCTCCACACCCACCTGTTGCTGGTGCCCCCACACCCACCTGTTGCTGGTGCCCCCAACACCCACCTGTTGCTGGTGCCCCCAACACCCACCTGTTGCTGGTGCCCCTGCACCCACCTGTTGCTGGTGCCCCCGCACCCACCTGTTGCTGGTGCCCCCACACCCACCTGTTGCTGGTGCCCCCCACACCCACCTGTTGTTGGTGCCCCCCCACACCCACCTGTTGCTGGTGCCCCTCACACCCACCTGTTGCTGGTGCCCCCACACCCACCTGTTGCTGGTGCCCCCCACACCCACCTGTTGCTGGTGCCCCCCACACCCATCTGTTGCTGGTGTCCCCACACCCACCTGTTGCTGGTGCCCCTCACACCCACCTGTTGCTGGTGCCCCCACCCACACTGTTGCTGGTGCCCCCCACACCCACCTGTTGCTGGTGCCCCCCACACCCATCTGTTGCTGGTGTCCCCACACCCACCTGTTGCTGGTGCCCCCACACCCACCTGTTGCTGGTGCCCCCCACACCCACCTGTTGCTGGTGCCCCCCACACCCATCTGTTGCTGGTGTCCCACACCCACCTGTTGCTGGTGCCCCTCACACCCACCTGTTGCTGGTGCCCCCACACCCACCTGTTGCTGGTGCCCCCCACAACCACCTGCTGCTGGTGCGCCCCACACCCACCTGTTGCTGGTGGCCCCCACAACCACCTGTTGCTGGTTCCTCCACACCCAGCTGTTGGTGGTGCCCCCCCCCCACACCCACCTGTTGCTAGTGCTTCGACACCCACCTGTTGCTGGTGCCCCCACACCCACCTGATGCTAGTACCCCCCCCCCCACACCCACCTGTTACTGGTGGCAGAGTGAATACTCAGCTCTGGTGATGCTGACAGCCTTTGACGACCGCTCTGTCAATGGTCACTTTTTGCCAGACTTCCTCGGTCTAGTGCGTCCAAACTATGTCACCTACGATTTTTTTTACTTTTCCCGTGCTCAGGGAACACTTTTAGAGGACGAAAAAAAATTTAGAATTTTTTTTTCTTGCGCACAGGGGTGTAAATGTCCTCAAGACCCGTTTCGCATCTTAAGGGTTAATGTACTCTAGGAGGGTACCAGAAAACAAGGGGCCAGCATTCCGGAAGAGAAACTATGAGGAGATGAGAAAATTCCTAACTGAAATAACTTGAAAAACCGAGCTCAGATGAAGGATGGTTCAAGACATGATAGACTACATCACGCTGAAGTGTAAGGAGGCAGCACACAATTTCGTCCATGTCCAAAAGGAAAAAAATGAAATGCAGATGAGAAACCCATGTTTTAATCAGGGTTGTAAGCTAAAAAACGAACTAAGTAAAAGGGCGTGGAGAAACTATAGAAATAACAGAACACTAGAGACCAGAGAAAGATACCAGAGCGCCAGGAATGAATACGTCAGGGTGAGAAGAGAGGTAGAGAGGCAATATGAAAATGACATAGCGAACAAGGCAAGGACTCAACCCAAACTGCTGCATAACCACATCAGGAAGAAATCAACAGTGAAGGAACAGGTAATGAAACTGAGGATAGTGGCAGAATAATTCACAACAAACGACATGGAAGTGTGTGAGGAACTCAATAAGAAATTCCAGGAGGTCTTCACCTCAGAGCAAGGAGAAGTCCCAGAGATAAGAGACGGAACATTAAACCAGACACCACTAGAGGAGTTTGTGATTACCAGCGGGGAGGTGAGGAAGCATCTGCTAGATGTGGACGTGACAAAGGCTATAGATCCGGATGGAATCTCACCATGGATTTTAAAGGAAGGAGCAGAGGCTCTGTGCCTGCCACTCTCCATGGTATTCAACAAATCACTGGTAACAGGTGAACTGCCAAAAATTTGGAACACGGCCAATGTAGTCCCAATATACAATAAGGGTGATACGCAGGAGGCACTGAACTACAGGTCAATGTCCCTAACTTGCATTCCATGCAAGATGATGGAGAAAATTGTGCGAAAAAATCTAGTGGAACATCTGGAGCGAAAGAACTTTGTAACACAACATCAACATGGGTTCAGAGATGGCAAATCATGCTTAACAAGTTTAATTGAGTTCTATGACCAGGCAACAAAAAACAAGCAAGAGAGAGAGGGTTGGGCAGACTGCATATTTCTGGACTGCCAGAAAGCTTTTGACACAGTTCGACATAAGAGACTAGTGCACAAACTGGAGATGCAGGCAGGAGAAAAAGGAAAGATACTTCCCTGGGTAAAGGAGTATTTAAGCAACAGGACACAGCGAGTCACCGTGAGGGGTGAAGACTCGGAGTGGCGGGGAGTCACCAGTGGAGCCCTAAAGGGATCAGTCCCTGGACCTATCCTGTTTCTGAAACCTGTCTCCTGAAGCCCACATCAATAGAATATCATCAGCAGCCTATGCGAGGCTGGCTAACATCAGAATTGCTTTCAGAAACCTGTGTAAGGAATCCTTCAGAACCTGAAGCCAAATGAGCCACAGGGACGTTAGAAAGAACTTTTTCAGTGTCAGAGTAGTTAACAGGTGGAATGCATTAGGCAGAGATATGGTGGAGGCTGACTACATACACAGTTTTAAATGTAGATATGAAAGAGCCCAGTAGGCTCATGAACCTGTACACCAGTTGATTGACAGTTGAGAGGCGGGACCAAAGAGCCAAAGCTCAACCTCTGCAAGCACAAATAGGTGAGTACAAAAAGTGTGTGAGTGTGAGTGTGCGCGCGCACACACACACACACACACACACACACACACACACACACACACACACACACACACACACACACACACACACACACACACACACACACACACACACACACAGTAGCGACGGTGGGAGACACACGCGATTAGCGAGGTCCGCGGAAATTCGTCAATTTCACGGGACATTGAAGGATTATTGAGGCTAGATCATAGTATTTGGCCTCTCGCAGTGTGTAGCTAGCATGGTGCTACAGAGCATAGTCATATCGCTAGCGATTGTGCGAAGAAATCAAAAGTGGAGCTAGTGGATCACCGGTGCATAGTGTGGAGGACAGCGTAAGGCGACCTGACCTGACCGGCAGCTGGGTCGACCCACCGTGGCCGTGGGACTGGTGATTGTGTTTGTTGGGTGGTGATTGTGATCAATGATACAGTAAATTAGTGAACCGCAACACAACGATACAGTGACTGACTCTAGAGTTTTGTGTAGATAGAAGAACACCTTAGTGAATCACCTAGTGGAAGCCGACGACGGAGCATCATCATCGACCATATGTCATCACTCATCTAGTTGTGTGAACGGGAGACAATCTGGTAGGTACCCGCCTTTCTGGTCAATTAATCAGGTGTACAGTGTGAGGTAATATAGTATCAAATTCTTGTTCAGGATATTATATTTCATTAAAATCTCAGCGTGGCTCATTGGGTAGAAGTTACCGCTTACGAGAACTACGGACACACTCACGCACGCACGCACGCGCACACGCACCCCACACCCCACACACACGCGCCCCTGATTAACACATTTCGTGGAAAAAGGATAAAAAACCTCCCATAATCCTCCCTCACTCTACCTGCCGTAAGCTGACCTTACCTCACCTCTCAACCCCATCCCAAGGAACACACGCTCTCTCTCTCTCTCTCTCTCTCTCTCTCTCTCTCTCTCTCTCTCTCTCTCTCTCTCTCTCTCTCTCTCTCTTGCTCTCTCTCTCTCTCTTTTCTCTCTCTGGGTCTCTCTCTGTCTCTCTCTCTCTCTCTTGCTCTCTCCCTTGCTCTCTCTCTCTCTTGTTCGCTCTCTCTGGGTCTCTCCTGTTCTCTCTTTTGCTCTCTTGCTCTCTCTCTCTCCCTTGCTACCTCTCTTGACAAGGGGCAAAATGGCAGGAGGCCGAAACAGGGTTATGGGAAGCAGCCAGGGCGAACAAACGCAGGAATTGCTACACCAAGTACTGGAGGAATTCAGGAGGGAGATGAATGAAATGAGGATTACAATTAACAACCTGCAAAGTGAGCTGACATCAGCAAGGGAGGAGATCAAATCTCTCACAGCGAAAAATAAAGAGACCGAGCATCAGATTATCATCCAAAGGGAAGGTGGGAATGTTACATTGGAAGGAAATGCCTCTGTACCTGAAACATTTGCGGACATATTGAAAAAGAGCTCAGAAGCAATGGCCACAGTGAGGGAGGTAGCCATGCAAGCTGCTACCTCACAGGAAGCAGCAAGGTGCACCACTCAACTGCTGGAGAGAAAGAGATCAGTGGTAGTTGTAGGCATCAAAGAACAGGAAGGATCCAACAGGCAAGAATGGAATGGCAAGGATAGAGAGGCAGTACATGGGCTACTGAAGGGGTTACAGATGGAAGGGGCTGTACACAACATTGAGAAGGTTTTCAGGTTGGGCTGGTACAACAGGGACAGAAACCGACTTGTAAAGGTGGTGTTTGCAAACGAAACCACGAAGGAGGATATTCTAGAAAGGAAGAGTCGTCTCCAACATGTGGAGGGATACAAACAAGTATTCCTGCAGAGGGACAGGACGAAGGAGGAGAGAGCCAGGGCAGCAGAGGCAAGGAGGAAGCGCAGGGAGAGAGGAGCAAACCAGGAAATCACAGCCCCCAACACAGCAGTCCCAGAGACAAGAGGGGAACCCAAAACCAGCATCCCAGCAACACCAGAGGGGGGGGCAACACCACCAACCCCCTCTGCATAGAAACCCTTCCTTCCCTCACCCTACCTGCCCCCACCCAACCCTCCCTCCCCCCCCCACCCCATTCTGACCCCGACACCCCATCCCCATCATGTCCCCCCTCCCACCTTTCCCCCCCAGTCCCCCTTCCCCCTTCATCCCATACCCTCCCTATTCCTCCTCCCCCCTCACCCCGTATCCTCCATGTCCCCCCTATCTCCTTAACCCACACCCTACCCGTTCCCCCTTCCCTTAAACCCCCACCCCCACCCCAAAACCCTCTGCGACCCTGCAAACCACCTCACAGATCCTCTCACCCACGGAACAGCTTCCCACACCAGTAGAATACTCGCCAAGAAAGGGATATGTAAATGAACAGAAGAAAGTGAGCTTCAAGGCGATGTACACTAACATAGATGGGATTACAAATAAAACTAGTGAACTTGGAGAGTGGGCACTAGAAGAAAACCCAGACATAATAGCACTCACAGAAACAAAGCTAACGAAAATCATAACAAATGCAGTGTTTCCACAGGGCTACTATGTAGTGAGGAAAGAGAGAAGGGAGAGGAGGAGGTGGTGTGGCTTTGCTACTAAGAGAAGGTTGGAGTTTCGAAGAGATGGTAATTCAGAACTGTGAAGGTTTCAGGGACTACATATCAGGCACCATTGCAACTGGAGGACAGAAAATTATAATAGTAGTCATATATAACCCCCCACCGAATGACAGAAGACCCAGACAGGAATATGATAGAAACAACATGGCCACCATCAATATAATAGAGAGAGCAGCTTCTGTGGCTAGCAGGAACGGATCCAGACTTCTAATCATGGGAGACTTCAACCATGGGAAGATAGATTGGGGGAACAGAGACCCACACGGAGGCCCAGACACATGGAGAGCTAAGCTGCTGGATGTGGCAACAAGAAACTTTCTAAGTCAACACGTCAAGGGACCGACAAGAATGAGAGGAGGGGATGAACCAGCCTTGCTTGATCTGATATTTACCCTAAATGAGTCGGATATAAGGGAAGTTAAGTTGGAAGCCCCCTTGGGAATGAGTGATCATAGTGTATTGAGCTTTGAGTACCTGGTTGAGCTAGGAATTATCACCCCCAAAAAGAACTGGGAACCAAAGGGCTGGCGTACCGAAAGGGAAACTATGAGGAGATGAATAAATTCCTATGGGATATACATTGGGACACAGAACTCGGAACCAAGTCCGTACAAGACATGATGGACTATGTCACCCAAAAATGTCAGGAGGCTGTAAGCAGGTTTGTCCCAGCCCAACAGGAAAAAACAGAGAAGCAAAGGAAGAATCCGTGGTTTAATAGGGAATGTATGAAAGCAAAGGAGCTGAACAAAAGGGCATGGAGGAACTTCCGTAATAACAGAACACCAGAAAGTAGAGAGAGATACCAGAGAACCAGGAACGAGTATGTCAGTGTGAGAAGAGCAGCTGAGAAAAGGTATGAAAATGATATAGCTAATAAAGCCAAGACTGAACCAAAGCTACTACACAGTCACATCAGGAGGAAGACAACAGTGAAGGAACAGGTGATTAAACTTAGGGTGGGCGAGGACAGGTACACAGAGAATGACAAAGAGGTGTGTGAAGAACTCAACAAAAGGTTCCAGGAGGTCTTTACAATAGAACAGGGAGATATCACGGCGCTGGGAGAGGTGGCAGCAAACCAGGTGACCTTGGATAGGTTCGAAATTACAAGAGATGAGGTCAAAAAGCACCTATTGGAGCTGGATGTGAGAAAAGCTGTTGGGCCGGATGGAATCTCGCCATGGGTATTGAAAGAGTGTGCAGGAGCACTTTGCTTACCACTCTCCATAGTGTATAGTAAGTCACTGGAAACGGGGGACCTACCAGAAATATGGAAGACTGCTAATGTAGTACCAATATACAAAAAGGGTGACAGACAAGAGGCACTGAACTACAGGCCAGTGTCCTTAACTTGTATACCATGCAAGGTGATGGAGAAGATTGTGAGAAAAAACCTAGTAACACATCTGGAGAGAAGAGACTTCGTGACAACCCATCAACATGGGTTCAGGGAGGGTAAATCTTGCCTTACAGGCTTGATAGAATTCTACGATCAGGTGACAAGAATTAAGCAAGAAAGAGAAGGGTGGGCGGACTGCATTTTTTTGGACTGTCGGAAAGCCTTTGACACAGTACCCCATAAAAGGTTGATGCATAAGCTGGAGAAACAGGCAGGAGTAACAGGTAGGGCGCTCCAGTGGATAAGGGAGTACCTAAGCAATAGGAAGCAGAGAGTTACAGTGAGGGGTGAGACCTCAGACTGGCGTGAAGTCACCAGTGGAGTCCCACAGGGCTCTGTACTTGGACCTATCCTGTTTCTGATATACGTAAATGATCTCCCAGAGGGTATAGACTCATTCCTCTCAATGTTTGCTGACGACGCCAAAATTATGAGAAGGATTAAGACAGAGGAGGACAGCTTGAGACTTCAAGAAGACCTGGACAAGCTGCAGGAATGGTCGAACAAATGGCTGTTAGAGTTTAACCCAAGCAAATGTAATGTAATGAAGATAGGGGTAGGAAGCAGGAGACCAGATACAAGGTATCATTTGGGAGATGAAATACTTCAAGAGTCAGAGAGAGAGAAAGACCTGGGGGTTGATATCACGCCAGACCTGTCCCCTGAAGCTCATATCAAGAGGATAACATCAGCAGCATATGCCAGGTTGGCTAACATAAGAACGGCCTTTAGAAACTTGTGTAAGGAATCTTTCAGAACATTATATACCACATATGTCAGACCAATCCTGGAGTATGCGGCTCCAGCATGGAGTCCCTATCTAGTCAAGCATAAGACTAAACTGGAAAAGGTTCAAAGGTTTGCCACCAGACTAGTACCCGAGCTGAGAGGTATGAGCTACGAGGAGCGACTGCAGGAATTAAACCTCACTTCGTTGGAAGACAGAAGAGTTAGGGGGGACATGATCACCACATTCAAGATTCTCAGGGGAATCGACAGGGTTGATAAAGACAGGCTGTTTAACACAAGGGGCACACGCACTAGGGGACACAGGTGGAAACTGAGTGCCCAAATGAGCCACAGAGATATTAGAAAGAACTTTTTAGTGTCAGAGTGGTTGACAAATGGAATGCATTAGGAAGCGATGTGGTGGAGGCTGACTCCATACACAGTTTCAAGTGTAGATATGATAGAGCCCATTAGGCTCAGGAAACTGTACACCTGTTGATTGACGGTTGAGAGGCGGGACCAAAGAGCCAGAGCTCAACCCCCGCAAGCACAACTAGGTGAGTACACACATACACAAGACGAGGAGACAAGGGAGGGTGGAATGGTAGGGAGGTTATCTTGGAATTATTTCGGGGCTTTTAGTATCCCCGCGGCCCAGTCCTCGACCAGGCCTCCACCCCAGGAAGCAGCCCGTGACAGATGACTAACACTCAGGTACCTATTTTACTGCTAGGTAACAGGGGCATAGGGTGAAAGAAACTGTGCCCATTGTTTCTCGCTGGCGCCCGGGATCGAACCCGGGACCACAGGATCACAAGATCAGCGTGCTGTTCGCTCGGCCGACCGGCTCCCCAGGAGGGAGGACTAAGGGATGGGAAAGTGGGAGATGGTGGGGATGATGAGGGGACGGTGGAGTGGGATGATGATGCCTCTTCAACTCGCCTTCACTTCACTTTAGAGAAAGTGAATTTTAGGAAAGAACACAAGAAGTAAACCCAGATGTAATTGGACTCACAGAAACAAAACTCTCAAGAATCATAATGAATGCGGTGTTCCCCCAGGAGTACACAGTAATAAGGAAAGAGAGGGAAGGTAGGAGAGGAGGCGGAGTGGCCCTACTCATGAGAAAAGAAGAGAGTTTCAAGGAGATGGTTATCCCAGGGTGTGATGGGTTTAGAGACTACATAACAGGCACCATGACGATGGGAGGACCAAGAATAGTATTAGCAGTGATATATAA
>WNGS01089026.1:38834-62723 GCA_020271785.1 Procambarus virginalis
ATCAGCAGCATATGCCAGGTTGGCTAACATAAGAACGGCCTTTAGAAACTTGTGTAAGGAATCTTTCAGAACATTATATACCACATATGTCAGACCAATCCTGGAGTATGCGGCTCCAGCATGGAGTCCCTATCTAGTCAAGCATAAGACTAAACTGGAACAAGGTCACAATGGTTTGCCACCAGACTAGTACCCGAGCTGAGAGGTATGAGCTACGAGGAGCGACTGCAGGAATTAAACCTCACTTCGTTGGAAGACAGAAGAGTTAGGGGGGACATGATCCACCACATTCAAACTGTTACTAAACTACACTAACTACTTTTTTTCTTTTTTTTCACACACACACACACACACACAACACACACACACACACACACACACACACCCCAGGAAGCAGCCCGTGACAGCTGACTAACTCCCAGGTACCTATTTACTGCTAGGTAACAGGGGCATTCAGGGTGAAAGAAACTTTGCCCATTTGTTCTGCCGGGTGCGGGAATCGAACCCGCGCCACAGAATTACGAATCCTGCACGCTATCCACCAGGCTACCTGGCCCGTGTGTGTGTGTGTGTGTGTGTGTGTGTGTGTGGTGTGTGTGTGTGTGTGTGTGTGTGTGTGTGTGTGTGTGTGTGTGTGTATCTGCTGCCCGTCACGCTCCTACACATCAAAGAACATGCAGGAGTAAAAACTTGTAAGTAATTCATAGTATCCAGATGAGCATTAGCATACCACAATATTTTATGGCGGGTTGTGGTAGTTATAAATAGTTCTGCTAGAGGCTAAAGGCAAACATACTGCGGATGATTTTATAATATATGTAGTATAAATATATAATATACATATATATATACATATATATATATATATATATATATATATATATATATATATATATATATATATATACACACACAAGATGCACACAAGGTACACACAAGATGCACACAAGGTACACACAGGGTATACACAGCGTACACGAAAGGTGCACACAGGGTATACACAAGGTGCACATGGTACACACATGGTGCACAAGGTACACACAAGGTGCACAAGGTACACACAAGGTGCACACAAGGTGTACAAGGTACACACAAGGTGCACAAGGTACACACAAGGTACACACAAGGTGTACAAGGTACACACAAGGTGTACAAGGTACACACAAGGTGCACAAGGTACACACAAGGTACACACAAGGTGTACAAGGTACACACAAGGTGTACAAGGTTCACACAAAGTGTACAAGGTTCACACAAAGTGTACAAGGTTCACATAAGGTGCACATGGTACACACAAGGTACACACAAGGTGTACAAGGTTCACACAAAGTGTACAAGGTTCACATAAGGTGCACATGGTACACACAAGGTACACACAAGGTGCACATGGTACACACAAGGTACACACAAGGTGCACATGGTACACACAAGGTACACACAAGGTGCACATGGTACACACAAGGTACACACAAGGTGTACAAGGTACACACAAGGTGTACAAGGTTCACACAAAGTGTACAAGGTTCACACAAAGTGTACAAGGTTCACATAAGGTGCACATGGTACACACAAGGTGTACAAGGTACACACAAAGTGTACAAGGTTCACACAAAGTGTACAAGGTACACACAAGGTGCACATGGTACACACAAGGTGTACAAGGTACACACAAGGTGTACAAGGTACACACAAGGTGTACAAGGTACACACAAGGTGCACAAGGTACACACAAGGTGTACATGGTACACACAAGGTACACACAAGGTGTACAAGGTACACACAAGGTGTACAAGGTACACACAAGGTGTACAAGGTACACACAAGGTGTACAAGGTACACACAAGGTGTACAAGGTACACACAAAGTGTACAAGGTACACACAAGGTGCACATGGTACACACAAGGTACACACAAGGTACACACAAGATGTACAAGGTACACACAGGGTACACACCAGATAGAGAATCTTCACCACTCAATATATTCCTCATTCAAAACAGCCAAGTTACTTAAGAAAAACCTGAGCCCGTCATCCTAGACCACCAGAAAGTTAACTTCTGTATTATTGAATTTGGACAAAGTGATAACCTTTGTAAACGTAACATAAATGACATCTAACCTAACTTTTCCTAGCAATCTTAGGCCTAATACATGCTATCTTAGGCCCAATACGTGTTATCTTAAACCCAATACATACCTGCTTGATGGGGTTCTGGGAGTTCTTCTACTCCCCAAGCCCGACCCGAGGCCAGGCTTGACTTGTGAGAGCTTGGTCCACTAGGCTGTTGCTTGGAGCGACCCACAGGCCCACATACCCACCACAGCCCGGCTGGTCCGGAACTTCTCTTAGAAAACAGTCCAGTTTTCTCTTGAAGATGTCCACGGTTGTTCCGGCAATATTTCTTATAGTCGCTGGGAGGACGTTGAACAACCGCGGACCTCTGATGTTTATACAGTGCTCTCTGATTGTGCCTATGGCACCTCTGCTCTTCACTGGTTCAATCTTGCATTTTCTTCCATATCGTTCACTCCAGTACGTTGTTATTTTACTGTGCAGATTTGGGACCTAGCCCTCCAGTATTTTCCATGTGTATATTATTTGGTATCTCTCTCGTCTCCTTTCTAGAGAGTACATTTGGAGAGCTTTGAGACGATCCCAATAATTTTGGTGTTTTATCTCGTCTATGCGTGCCGTATATGTTCTCTGTATTCCCTCTATTTCAGCAATCTCTCCTGCTCTGAAGGGGGAAGTGAGTACTGAGCAGTACTCGAGACGGGACAACACAAGTGACTTGAAGAGTACAACCATTGTGATGGGATCCCTGGATTTGAAAGTTCTCGTAATCCATCCGATCATTTTTCTGGCTGACGCAATATTTGCTTGGTTATGCTCCCTAAACGTTAGATCGTCTGACATCATTATTCCGAAATCCTTGACATGCTGTATTTCTACTATGGGAAGATTCGATTGTGTTTTGTACCCTGTATTTCAGATCCTCATTTTTGCCGTACCTGAGTACCTGAAATTTATCACTGTTAAACATCATGTTATTTTCTGCTGCCCAATTGAAAACTTTGTTGACATCTGCTTGTAGTTTTTCAATGTCTTCAGCAGAGGTAATTTTCATGCTGATTTTTGTGTCATCTGCAAAGGACGACACGAAGCTGTGACGTGTATTTTTGTCTATATCAGATATGAGAATAAGGAACAGTAGCGGTGCAAGGACTGTACCTTGAGGTACAGAGCTTTTAACATCGCTTGGACTCGATTTTATCTGATTGACTGTTACTCTTTGTGTTCTGTTCGACAGGAAATTGAGTATCCAGCGTCCTACTTTTCCAGTTATTCCCATTGACCTCATTTTGTGAGCTATCACCCCATGGTCACATTTGTCGAACGCCTTTGCAAAGTCTGTGTATACAACATCTGCATTTTGCTTTTCTTCTAGGGTTTCTGTGATTTTGTCATAGTGGTTGAGTAACTGTGACAGACAGGATCTTCCCGCTCTAAATCCATGTTGTCCTGGGTTGTGCAATTCATTGTTTTTCATAAAACTAGAAATTTGATTCCTAATCACTCTTTCAAACACTTTTATTATGTGTGATGTTAGTGCAACTGGCATATAATTTTTTGCCAAGGCTTTACTCCCCCCCTTGTGCAACGGAGCTATATCTGCAGATTTAAGTGCTGCTGGTATCTCCCCTGTATCCAGGCTCTTTCTCCATATTACGCTGAGTGCTCTCGCTACTGGTACTTTACATTTCTTTATGAATATTGAATTCCATGAGTCAGGCCCAGGAGCTGAGTGCATAGGCATACTGCCAATTTCTCTTTCAAAGTCTTCCGAGTTTGAGGTAATATCCGTTATATTATCTGAAGCTTGAATGTCATTCATAAAGAAGCTGTCTGGGTCATCAACTTTCATGATGTTTATTGGTGTGCTAAACATAGCCTCATACTGGCTTCTTAGAATTTCACTAATCTCTTTGTCGTCCTCTGTGTACGTACCTTCATTTGTAATTAACGGTCCAATACTGGTCGAGGTTTTGGATTTTGATTTTGCGTATGTGAAAAAATATTTAGGATTTTTTCTTATCTCTTGTATAGCTTTCTGTTCCAATTCCATTTCCTCAGACTCATATGATCGCTTCAACGTTTGTTCTATTTCTTCGATCTCCCTGCTTAGGCTTATTTCGCTTGCTTGTGATAGTTGTGTCTGCTGAAGCATTTCCGTTTTTTTTCCTTCTCTTGTACAGTCGTCTGCGTTCTCTTTCTGGAGTGGTCCTCTTTCTGCCCCTCCTCATAGGCACGTGCTTCAAGCAGACCTTGTAAGCTTCAGCTGTCAGTTGAGCTATTCCCTGTGTGGGAGTTTTGTCGCTTAAGACCGTCTCCCATTGAATGGTTGCAAGGTCTACATTTATTTTTTCCCAGTCGATCCTCTTATTGTTGAAATTGAATTGATTGAATATTCTTTCTCGCTTGTTGGGTCTCTTAGACCTACTACCGTTATTTATGCTAGTTCGTACTTCAATGAGCTTATGATCTGAGTATGAAGTATCTGAGATTGTGATGTCTCTGATTAGTTTATCATTGTTTGTGAATATCAAGTCTAGTGTGTTTTCGTTCCTAGTTGGTTCTGTAATCTGTTGATTGAGCGAGAATTTGTCACAGAATCTCAAAAGTTCTCTGACCTGTGGTTGGTTATTTCCCGGGTCATTCCTTGCTATGATAGGTAGCGTGCTATCTTAGGCCCAATACATGCTATCTTAGGCCCAATACATGCTATCTTAGGCCCAATACATGCTATCTTTGGCCCTAATATAGAACATATATGTGCTGTACAAGGCGTAGGAACATTTAAGTTTGATTTTAGCTTTATTTTTCAGACAAAAATAAAATCACTTGTATAAGAAGTACTTTACTGGAGGTCCATCACTACGTATTGGTACTTTCCTCCAAATAGTTACTGTAAGTATTATCATTTCGGGAGGCCAGGCTAGAAATAGCAAGCTCTTCGTGGTTCAGACGGTAGTGCGTGGGTCAGAGGGAGTCCAGGAACACTAATTCGAGCTCATTACATCGTCTATAATTAAAGGCTAAACACAGCGTTGCCTGGTCATAGTGTATATGAATTTGTTGTATATACCTTAACATTCTTTGGAGACAGAGCTTAGACACTGGCGTTATCCCTGACATACTAAAAACAGTAGAGATAGCACCACTCCATAAACGAGGAAATAAGGCAGAGGCAAAAAATTAGACAAAATTACAGAGGCACTAACATCACACAAAAATCTTTGAAAGTGTGTTAAGAAATAAGATCACAAACTACATGGGTCCCAGCATCTCCATAACCCTGGACAACCATGATTTGATTATGGGTATCATATCCATGAAAAATTGATTTGGGTTATCAATCTTTAAAGTGTTTAGTGGCTCGCTGAAAACAGTCGTACTGATTCCTCAAAATTTCGTTCATTTCTTTGTTGTCATCTGTGAGTTTCATCTCACTTTCGCAGGGGCCCGATACTAGATGTGGTTTTTATATTAATTTTGCATAGGAGAAAAATATTTCGGATTTCTGTTTCACTGATGGCCATTTGCTCTCTTTGCCTCTCTTGGATCTTGTACGCTTCTTGTAGCTGCACGCCGCCAGGCACGCCACTAGGCGGTACGCCCAGCCAGGCACGCCGCCACCCAGGCACGCTGCCAGGCACGCCACTAGGCGGTACGCCCAGCCAGGCACGCCGCCAGGCGGTACGCCCAGTCAGGCACCCGCCACCCAGGCACGCCGCCAGGCACGCCCAGCCTCCACCAGGCGGCCTACATGACGACTGACACCAAGGGTTAACAAGGGCTAACAGCGGGTTGTGTTTCCGGACAGAGTAGGTCCTCCTCATTAGAGGTCTCTTCTGGGTGCCCAGATGATGTTTCTCACGTTACCGCAGCCCATTGTTGTTCTAAGCTGCCGTAAGACACAGCTCTAAGAAGCACTTTGTCGCCAAATGCTCACTGCAGTGATTCCTCTTGAAACACTTCTCAATTATCTCTCTCCGCGGGACTCAAAACCGCCAAAATAAAATAGAGAAAGCCATTAAACCTGTTTCTTTAGCACCGCTCCCAAGAGGAATTTTGGGACTTCAAAAGAACAAAAATTAATGATTTAACCGTCGCCTCCAATCTTCACTTTAGTCACTCAACTCTTCTTAAGCCGCGTTCAGACATCTCAATCCCTTCCTGGCCGAGTGAACCATTTTCTCCAAGTTGGGTGGAACGAGCAAGGCGGCGGAGGGAGGTCCTTACATCACGTGTGTGTAACGACCTTAAATACGACCCTTAAGAGTTGTTAATCATCCTACTGGATACCTGCTTGATGGGGTTCTGGGAGTTGTTCTACTCCCCAAGCCCGGCCCAGGGCTCAGGCTAGATTTGAGAGAGCTTGGTCCAACAGGCTGTTGCTTGCAGCGGCCCGCAGCCCCTCGATATTGTTGGTGCAAGATCACCGCTGTTATGTGGTTCACTGTCATCCTCGACCCTCGGGAACAGTACAGTGAGCTTCACTGTCACCCTCGACCCTCGGGAAGAGTACAGTGACCTCAAGAGGCGAGAGCCGACAGTGACCTCATGAGATGAGAGCCGACAGTGACCTCATGAGATGAGTGCCGACAGTGACCTCATGAGATGAGTGCCGACAGTGACCTCATGAGATGAGTGCCGACAGTGACCTCATGAGATGAGTGCCGACAGTGACCTCATTAGATGAGAGCCGACAGTGACCTCATGAGATGAGAGCTGACAGTGACCTCATGAGGCGAGAGCTGACAGTGACCTCATGAGGCGAGAGCTGACAGTGACCTCATTAGATGAGAGCTGACAGTGACCTCATTAGATGAGAGCTGACAGTGACCTCATTAGATGAGAGCCGACAGTGACCTCATGAGATGAGAGCTGACAGTGACCTCATGAGATGAGAGCTGACAGTGACCTCATTAGATGAGAGCTGACAGTGACCTCATTAGATGAGAGCTGACAGTGACCTCATTAGATGAGAGCTGACAGTGATCTCATAAAATGAGACATCTGATATGAGCGCGAGAAAACAATGACTTCACAAAACAAGAACAAAAGACAATCCTTCCAGGTCAAATACAAAACAAGTAAACAAATACACTGACATCTCACGGTGATACAAGAGAAATAATTAGGTTCTTTGTTTGTAGAGGGGAACAAATGCGGCTGTTTGTGTTGGCGGTGTGTTGTGCTTTGTGGGGCTCTACCACCTCTCCTGCCTGGGGCTCTACCACCTCTCCTGCCTGGGGCTCTACCACCTCTCCTGCCTGGGGGCTCTACCACCTCTCCTGCCTGGGGCTCTACCACCTCTCCTGCCTGGGGGGCTCTACCACCTCTCCTGCCTGGGGCTCTACCACCTCTCCTGCCTGGGGCTCTACCACCTCTCCTGCCTGGGGGCTCTACCACCTCTCCTGCCTGGGGGCTCTACCACCTCTCCTGCCTGGGGGCTCTACCACCTCTCCTGCCTGGGGCTCTACCACCTCTCCTGCCTGGGGGCTCTACCACCTCTCCTGCCTGGGGGGCTCTACCACCTCTCCTGCCTGGGGGGCTCTACCACCTCTCCTGCCTGGGGGGCTCTACCACCTCTCCTGCCTGGGGGGCTCTACCACCTCTCCTGCCTGGGGGGCTCTACCACCTCTCCTGCCTGGGGGGCTCTACCACCTCTCCTGCCTGGGGGGCTCTACCACCTCTCCTGCCTGGGGGGCTCTACCACCTCTCCTGCCTGGGGTTGAGCTCCAGGTATTGTGTGGGGGGCTCTACCACCTCTCCTGCCTGGGGGCTCTACCACCTCTCCTGCCTGGGGGCTCTACCACCTCTCCTGCCTGGGGGCTCTACCACCTCTCCTGCCTGGGGGGGCTCTACCACCTCTCCTGCCTGGGGTTGAGCTCCAGGTATTGTGTGGGGGGCTCTACCACCTCTCCTGCCTGGGGCTCTACCACCTCTCCTGCCTGGGGCTCTACCACCTCTCCTGCCTGGGGGCTCTACCACCTCTCCTGCCTGGGGGCTCTACCACCTCTCCTGTCTGGGGGGCTCTACCACCTCTCCTGCCTGGGGGGCTCTACCACCTCTCCTGCCTGGGGGCTCTACCACCTCTCCTGCCTGGGGGGCTCTACCACCTCTCCTGCCTGGGGGGCTCTACCACCTCTCCTGCCTGGGGTAGAGCTCCAGGTATTGTGAGTGGGGCTCTACCACCTCTCCTGCCTGGGGGCTCTACCACCTCTCCTGCCTGGGGGCTCTACCACCTCTCCTGCCTGGGGTAGAGCTCCAGGTATTGTGAGTGGGGGCTCTACCACCTCTCCTGCCTGGGGGCTCTACCACCTCTCCTGCCTGGG
Organism: Procambarus virginalis; assembly: GCA_020271785.1. Lineage (NCBI taxonomy): Eukaryota > Metazoa > Arthropoda > Malacostraca > Decapoda > Cambaridae > Procambarus > Procambarus virginalis. The sequence continues at coordinate 47,238 of WNGS01089026.1, forward strand.
GTAGAGCTCCAGGTATTGTGAGTGGGGGCTCTACCACCTCTCCTGCATGGGGTAGAGCTCCAGGTATTGTGAGTGGGGGCTCTACCACCTCTGCTGCCTGGGGCTCTACCACCTCTCCTGCCTGGGGGCTCTACCACCTCTCCTGCCTGGGGGGCTCTACCACCTCTCCTGCCTAGGGGCTCTACCACCTCTCCTGCCTGGGGTTGAGCTCCAGGTATTGTGTGGGGGCTCTACCACCTCTCCTGCCTGGGATTGAGCTCCAGGTATTGTGTGGGGGCTCTACCACCTCTCCTGCCTGGGATTGAGCTCCAGGTATTGTGTGGGGGCTCTACCACCTCTCCTGCCTGGGGTTGAGCTCCAGGTATTGTAAGTGGGCGCTCTACCACCTCTCCTGCCTGGGGTTGAGCTCCAGGTATTGTAAGTGGGCGCTCTACCACCTCTCCTGCCTGGGGGCTCTACCACCTCTCCTGCCTGGGGGTCTCTACCACCTCTCCTGCCTGGGGTTGAGCTCCAGGTATTGTGTGGGGGGCTCTACCACCTCTCCTGCCTGGGGTTGAGCTCCAGGTATTGTAAGTGGGCGCTCTACCACCTCTCCTGCCTGGGGGGCTCTACCACCTCTCCTGCCTGGGGTTGAGCTCCAGGTATTGTGTGGGGGGGGCTCTACCACCTCTCCTGCCTGGGGTTGAGCTCCAGGTATTGTAAGTGGGCGCTCTACCACCTCTCCTGCCTGGGGGGCTCTACCACCTCTTCTGCCTGGGGTTGAGCTCCAGGTATTATGAGGCTCTCTTATGGGGTTAAGCTTCGGCTGTTGGGTCCCACCTTTCAAGCTTTAATCAACTGGTGTACAGTTTCCAGTCAGATTTGGGTGCGTGGATGTGTGTGTATTCACCTAGTTGTGCTTGCGGGGGTTGAGCTCTGCTCTTTCGGGCCCGTCTCTCAACTGTCAATCAACTGTTACTAACTACTTCCCCCCCCACCCCCCCAAACACACACATGATCACCAAATTCAAGATTCTCAAGGGAATCGACAGGGTTGATAAAGACAGGCTGTTTAACACAAGGGCACACGCACTATGGGACACAGGTGGAAACTGAGTGCCCAAATGAGCCACAGAGATATTAGAAAGAACTTTTTTATTATGTCAGAGTGGTTGACAAATGGAATGCATTAGGAAGTAATGTGGTGGAGGCTGACTCTATACACAGTTTCAAGTGTAGATATGACAGAGCCAATAGACTCAGGAACCTGCACACCTGTTGATTGACGGTTGAGAGGCGGGACCAAGGCCCAGAGCTCAACCCCCGCAAGCACAACTAGGTGAGTACACACACACACCACACACCAGGAAGCAGCCAGTGACAGCTAACTCCCAGGTAACTATTTCCTGCTAGGTAACAGGGCTTCAGGGTGAAAGAAACTGCCCATTGTTTCTCGCCGGCGGCGGGAATCGAACCCGCGACCACAGGATCACGCGTCCAGAGTGCTATTTAGTCAGCCACCAGCTCCCCCGTGTGTGTACTTACTTATAATTGTGCTTGCGGGGGTTTGAGCTTTGGCTCTTTGGTCCCGCCTCTCAACCGTCAATCAACAGGTGTACAGATAGATTCCTGAGCCTACTGGGCTCTATCATATCTACATTTGAAACTGTGTATGGAGTCAGCCTCCACCACATCACTTCCTAGTGCATTCCATTTATTAACTACTCTGACACTGAAAAAATTCTTTCTAACGTCACTGTGGCTCATCTGGGTACTAAGTTTCCACCTGTGTCCCCTTGTTCGTGTCCCACCCATGCTGAAGAGTTTGTCTTTGTCCACCCTGTCAATTCCCCTGAGAATTTTGTAGGTGGTTATCATGTCTCCCCTTACTCTTCTGTTTTCCAAGGATGTGAGGTTCAGCTCCTTTAGCCTTTCCTCGTAGCTCATTCCTCTCAGTTCCGGGACGAGCCTGGTGGCATACCGCTGAATCTTTAGCTTTGTCTTGTGTTTAACTAGGTATGGACTCCAGGCTGGAGCTGCATACTCCAGGATTGGTCTGACATAAGTGGTATACAGGGTTCTGAAAGATTGTGTGTGTGTGTGTTCCCTCACCTCACCCCAAACGAAGGAAGGAAAATAAAAAAAAAAATTAAAAATAACATAAAATGTAGAGGAAGGCGTGTGTGGAGCAGCAGCAGTATTAATGACCACTCCTGTGCCTGGCAGGCGTGCTCGCTCCTTTTGTTTCCCTGTTGCTCTCACTTTTTTACAAGGTTGAGCGTTAGCTCCTAAGCCCCTCCTTACTAGCTGTTGCTTGGCTAATGCGGCGACTCACCAACCCTCTTGTATCCCGTCATATCTATACATAACACTCGTGGATTAGTTCATATTCTCTCTCCAACAGTCTAGTTGACCACACCACCAACCAACAGGTCAGGGGCCACATTCACGAAGCAGTTACGCAAGTACTTACGAACGTGTACATCTTTCCTCAATCTTTGACGGCTTTGGTTACATTTATTAAAACAGTTTACAAGCATGAAAACTTGCCAATCAACTGTTGTTATTGTTATAAACAGCATCCTGGTGCAGTGGAGCTCATTAACTCTTTAATAATTGTAAACAAAGCCGCCAAAGATTCAGAAAAGATGGACAGGTTCGTAAGTGCTTGCGTAACTGCTTCGTGAATCTGGCCTCCTGGTCATAGACCGGCCGCGAGGACGCTGATCCTCGGAAGCAACGCAAAGTAACTACACGGTAACCCTAAAATTGACAAGCAACCTGTCGTAATAGTACGTCACCTTTCGACGTATACTCTACCTAAAAATTGTCGTACTAGAAAATGGTCGCGGCTCGCAAAGTTGATGTACTGTCCCGTTTCGGTTTTGGGTCCTCTGGCAGGTTAAGATAAGGCACATTAGTACGACAGTTTCTTGACGTTAGGAAATCTTAGGAGGACGGCTGTATCAAGGCCCTAGCCCCAGCTCAGTCACATGGCAGACGGGGCTAAATTCCATTCTAAAAGACGCTCCGGCCCACCCACCGGGTTGTGGTGGGTATGTGGGCCTGCGGGCCCCTCCAAGCAACAGCCTGGTGGACCAAACTCTCACAAGTCAAGCCTGGTCTCGGGCCGGGCTTGGGAGTAGAAGAACTCCCAGAACCCCATCAACCAGGTATCAACCAGGACGCGCAAAAACACCACCTCCACCGCCAAAATCACTTACGGTGACACTAAGAAGCCGGCATCTCCTCAAACACCATATTTACCAACGTGCAAGATATCAAAACACCCAGGGATATAAACACCAAGGGAGGGCCTGACGGCTGAGTGGACGGCGCTCGGGATTCGTAGTCCTGAGATTCCAGGTTCGATCCCCGGTGGAGACAGAAACAAATAGGCAAAGTTTCTTTCACCCTGATGCTCCTGCTCACCTAGCAGTAAATACTTACCTGGGAGTTAGACAGCAGCTACTGGCTGCTTCCTGGGGATGTGTAACAAAAGAGGCCTGGTCGAGGACCGGGCCGCGGGGACGCTAAGCCCCGAAATTATCTTAAGATAACCTCAAGATAACCAAGGCAAACAAAGTACATATTATAGCTGACCACCTCAGTGAGGCAAGTGCCAGCCCATCCTCCTAAAAATGATAGTACATACACCAACTATTTGGTCAAATGTATCAGTTGTTGGTCGGCAAAAGTTCCCGTTTTGTAGTACTGAATTAGCCCTGTTTAAGTAATCCTAAACCTAATTCACGATAGGTTACGCCTAATATAGTGTAAAGAAATACTGTACAGTATATGACCAGGAAAGTGAGAGGATGGATTATGAAAACGTTCAAATCCAGAGACCCCACAACACTGCTAATACTATTTAAATCATTGTGCTGTTCCGTCTTGAGTATTGCTCATACTAACTTTCCCTTCAGAGCAGGAGAGATCTCTGACGGAGGGAATACAGAGAAATATACGGCACACATAGACACGATAAAACATAAATTATTGGGATCGTCTCAAAGCTCTCAAAATGTACTCTTTGGAAAGGAGACGAGAAAAGTATCAAGTAATATATACATGGAAGGTACTCGAAGGCCAGGTCCCAAATTTGCACAGTAGAATAACAACATACTGGAGCAAAAGATACGGAAGGAAATGCAGAACAGAACCAGTGAAGAGTAGAGGTGCCATAGACACACAGAACACTGAACATCAGAGGTCCACGGCTGTTCAACACCCTCCCAACAAGCATTACAAATATTGCCGAAAGAAAGGTGGATGTATTCTTGCGGTACTTATAAAAGTTCTTGCAAGGAGTGCCGGATCAACCGGGCTGTGGTAGGTATGTGGGCCTGCGGGCCGCTCCAAGCAACAGCCTGGTGGACCAAACTCTCACAAGTCGAGCCTGGCTTCGGGCCGGGCTTGGGGGAGTACCGATATCCAGGCTCACTTTCATTTCTATATACCTTGAGGTTACCTTGAGGTGCTTCCGGGGCTCAGCGTCCCCACGGCCCGGTCGTCGACCAGGCCTCCTGGTTGCTGGACTGATCAACTAGGCTGTTAGACGCGGCTGCTCGCAGCCTGACGTATGAGTCACAGCCTGGTTGATCAGGTATCGCCTGGTTGATCAAGTATCAACTAGGTGATCAGGTTGATCATATATACCTCAACACATTTAATAAAACTATTAACACAAGTTGTAAACACTAGGAGACGGAGACGGCGCCTTGATACTGATACACTGGATCTATATCACTATCATCATAAGAATCTGAAAAAGTGCTTAGATCTAAGATCATAAATCACATGGAATCACAGCGTCGCCCGGGACAACACGGGTTCAGAACAGGAGGTTCGTGCCGCTCACAATTGCAAGACCTCTACAACATGGCCTTAGATGTCACAGAAGAAGAATTAAAACCACTTTAATAAACGCAGACTTCGCAAAAGCTCTCCACAAATGTGACAATGGCATTATTCCACACGAAATGAATAACGGACAAAGTTGGAAGATGGACTTTTAATTTCCTAAAGAACAGAACGAAAAAAATAAATATATATTCACAGTGAACTCTGGGTCGTCCACCGTGAAGAGCACAGTCCCCAAGGGTACGGTGCTTGCTCCAGTACTCTTTCTCATTCTTATATCGGAAATAGACAAGGACACAATCTATAGTACCTCGTTACCTGGTTGATGGGGTTCTGGGAGTTCTTCTACTCCCCAAGCCCGGCCCGAGGCCAGGCTTGACTTGTGAGAGTTTGGTCCACCAGGCTGTTGCTTGGAGCGGCCCGCAGGCCCACATACCCACCACAGCCCGGTTGGTTCGGCACTCCTTGGCCCTCCAGTATTTTCCACGTGTATATTATTTGATATCTCTCTCTTCTCCTTTCTAAAGAGTACATTTTGGAGAGCTTTGATACGATGCCAATAATTTATGTGGTTTATCGCTTCTATGCGTGCCGTATATATTATCTGTATTCCCTCTATTTCAGCAATCTCTCCTGCTCTGAAGGGGAAAGTGAGTACTGAGCAGTACTCAAGATGGGACAAATCAAGTTATTTGAATAGTACAACCATTGTGATGGGATCCCTGGATTTGAAAGTTCTCGTAATCCAACCTGTCATTTTTCCTGCTGATGCAATATTTGCTTGGTTATGCTCGCTAAACGTTAGATCGTCGGACATCATTATTCCCATATACGTTACATGTTATTTTCCTACTATGGGCAGATTTGATTGTGTTTTGTACCCTGTATTATGTTTAAGGTTCTCATTTTTGCGTACCCGAGTACCTGGTATTTATCATTGTTGCTTGAAATCATGTTATTTTCTGTTGCCCAATCGAAAACTTTATTAATATCTGCTTGTAGTTTTTCAATGTCTTCAGCAAAGGTAATTTTCATGCTGATTTTTGTGTCATCTGCAAGGGATGACACGAAGTTATGACTTGTATTTTTGTCTATATCTGATATGAGAATAAGGAACAGCAGTGGTGCAAAGACTGTACCTTGAGGTACAGAACTTTTAACTGCGCTTGGACTATTTTATTCGACTGTTACTCTGTGTTCTGTTCGACAGGAAATTAAGTATCCAGCGTCCTTTTTTTTTTATTAAATTATGAGGTACATCTGCATTAGTGCAGCGTCCTACTTTACCAGTTATTCCCACTGACCTCATTTTGTGTGCTCTCACCCCATGGTCACATTTGTCGAACGCCTTTGCAAGTCTGTGTATACTACATCTTTATTTTGTTTTTCTTCTAAAGCTTCAGAGATTTGTCATAGTGGTTGAGTAACTGTGACAGACAGGATCTTCCCGCTCTAAATCCAAGTTGTCCTGGGTTGTGTAGCTCATTATTTTCCAAAAACTAGAAATTTGATTCCTAATCACTCTTTCAAAACTTTTATTATGTGTGATGTTAGTGCAACTGGTCTATAATTTTTTACCAAGGCTTTACTACCCCCTTGTGTAGAGGAGCTATATGTGCAGATTTAAGTGCTGCTGGTATCTCCCTTGTATCCAGGCTCTTTCTCCATATTACACTTAGCTCTCAAAGCTACTGGTACTTTACATTTCTTTATGAATATTGAATTCCACGAGTCAGGCCCAGGAGCTGAGTGCATTGGCATGTTGTCAATGAGCTTTCTGATTTGCTGTTATGTTCTTGTTAGTCTACAGACCACATGTAGGCGTTCCATTGGGATGCTGATATTAGTAGATATCTTCGGCACATTTCTTTCAGTTATTTTTTATGCATCTGCATCATGGACCCATCCCCCGGGCGGTGATGGACCCCATACCCATCCCGTGGGCGGTGGTGGACCCCATACTCATCCCGTGGGCGGTGGTGGACCCCATACCCATCCTGTGGGCGGTAGTGGACCCCATACCCATCCCGTGGGCGGTGGTGGACCCCATACTCATCCCGTGGGCGGTGGTGGACCCCATACCCATCCTGTGGGCGGTAGTGGACCCCATACCCATCCCGTGGGCGGTGGTGGACCCCATACCCATCCTGTGGGCGGTAGTGGACCCCATACCCATCCCGTGGGCGGTGGTGGACCCCATACCCATCCTGTGGGCGGTAGTGGACCCCATACCCATCCCGTGGGCGGTAGTGGACCCCATACCCATCCCATGGGCGGTGGTGGACCCCATACTCATGCCGTGGACGGTGGTGGACCCCATATCTATCCCGTGGGCGGTAGTGGACCCCATACCCATCCCGTGGGCGGTGGTGGACTCCATACTCATGCCGTGGACGGTGGTGGACCCCATATCTATCCCGTGGGCGGTAGTGGACCCCATACCCATCGCGAGGGCGATGGTGGACCCCATACCCATCCAGTGGGCTGTGGTGGACCCCATACCCATCCCGTGGGCGGTAGTGGACCCCATCTCGTGGGCGGTGGTGGACCCCATACCCATCGCGAGGGCGGTGGTGGACCCCATACCCATCCCGTGGACGTTAATGGACCCCATACCCATCCCATGAGCGGTGATGGACCCCCATACCCATCCCGTGGGCGGTGGTGGACCCCATACCCATCCCGCGGACGGTGGTGGACCCCATACCCATCCCGTGGGCGGTGGTGGACCCCATACTCATCCCGTGGGCGGTGGTGGACCCCATACCCATCCCGTGGGCGGTGGTGGACCCCATACCCATCCCATGGGCGGTAGTGGACCACATACCCATCCCGTGGGCGGTGGTGGACCCCATACCCATCCCATGGGCGGTAGTGGACCACATACCCATCCCGTGGGCGGTAGTGGACCACATACCCATCCCGTGGGCGGTGGTGGACCCCATACCCATCCCGTGGGCGGTAGTGGACCACATACCCATCCCGTGGGCGGTGGTGGACCACATACCCATCCCGTGGGCGGTAGTGGACCACATACCCATCCCGTGGGCGGTAGTGGACCACATACCCATCCCGTGGGCGGTAGTGGACCACATACCCATCCCGTGGGCGGTAGTGGACCACATACCCATCCCGTGGGCGGTAGTGGACCCCATACCCATCCCGTGGGCGGTAGTGGACCCCATACCCATCCCATGGGCGGTGGTGGACCCCATACCCATCCCATGGGCGGTAGTGGACCACATACCCATCCCGTGGGCGGTGGTGGACCCCATACCCATCCCATGGGCGGTAGTGGACCACATACCCATCCCGTGGGCGGTAGTGGACCACATACCCATCCCGTGGGCGGTGGTGGACCCCATACCCATCCCGTGGGCGGTAGTGGACCACATACCCATCCCGTGGGCGGTGGTGGACCACATACCCATCCCGTGGGCGGTAGTGGACCCCATACCCATCCCGTGGGCGGTAGTGGACCCCATACCCATCCCGTGGGCGGTGGTGGACCCCATACCCATCCCGTGGGCGGTAGTGGACCACATACCCATCCCGTGGGCGGTGGTGGACCCCATACCCATCCCGTGGGCGGTAGTGGACCCCATACCCATCCCGTGGGCGGTAGTGGACCCCATACCCATCCCGTGGGCGGTGGTGGACCCCATACCCATCCCGTGGGAGGTAGTGGACCCCATACCCATCCCGTGGGCGGTGGTGGACCCCATACCCATCCCGTGGGCGGAAAAGGAAAGGGTTATAGAGGTACATAATGATTTAGTGGCATTTAGTTGTTTTTTTACCCATGTACTCTCACTCTGTCTGTGTCTGTCTGCCTGCCGTCCTCTTCTACCATTTTTACTTAAATAAAAACCATTTAGAAGGAAAGTGTGTTATGAGTGTGTGTATTAGTGTTGCTTGGCGGCTTCTACCACCAATCATGGCACATATTACAGTGTGTTCTGCTCTCTCAGTTGGAACATTGTTGTGCTCTAGCTGCCTCATAAACCCCGTCAAATGGTCGTTACAGAAAACGTATAGAGGTCGTTCACTAACCCGCCGTGTTTCAGTAAAACGTTTTAACTATTGGAAAACGTTTATTGCTAGAGCGGACTCAGAAACACTAACGTTAAGATGAAGGGGGGGGGGGTGGGAGTGTGTATAACGTTACACAACTTATCTGAGAAACGTTTGAACGTGTGAACACCGGACGTTGGTGTGAATATATGATGAACATTCACACCATGGATATGCACGCCATGGCTGCGCGTCCAACAGCCTGGTTGACAACATGACTAACTGGAAGGCGTTGTAGGAGACCGGGCCGCAGGGCTGTTCATCCCACGTAATCTCCACAAGGTACACTTCATACGTTGTTTTGATTTGCCATAAAATAAAAGATCCTGCCACCTGGAGCATACATGGAGAGGGCCCCGAGCCCGGCCCGAGGCCAGGCTTGACTTGTGATAACTTGGTCCACCAGGCTGTTGCTTGGACCCCACATATTAACTAGAGCTTGGTTGGTCTGGCACTTCTTACAAGTACTTACCTAAGTGCCTCTTGAATACATTCACCTTTGTTCCAGCAATATTTGTATTGCTTGCTGGGAGGGTGATGAACAGCTGTGGACCTCTGATGTTCAGACAGGTGTTCTGTGATTGTGACTAAGTCACCTCACTGCTTCTATTCTGCATTTCCTTCCGTATCTTTCAGTCCAGTATGTTGTTATTCTACTGTGCCAATTTGGGACCTGGCCCTCCAGTATCTTCCATGTATAATGAAAGCCTGACAGCTGGGTGGACAGCGCTGCGGAGTCGTAGTCCTGAGGTTCCGGGTTCGATCCCCGGTGGAGGCGGAGACAAATGGGCAAAATGTTTCTTTCACCCTGATGCCCCTGTTACATAGCGGTAAATAGGTATCTGGGAGTTAGACAGCTGTTACGGGCTGCTTTCTGGGGTGGAAGCCAGGTCGTGGACCGGGCCGCGGGGACACAAAGCCCCGAGATCATCTCAAGATAACCTCAAGATATATATTATTTGATTCCTTTCTCGTCTTCTTTCTAGCGAGTACATCGTGAGAGCTTTGAGATGGTCCCAATAATTCAAATGTATTATTCTGTCACTGCCTACCACAAACGTGGTGACCCAACCCACCCACCTAACCCATCACTCTGATGCACAGAACACGTAGATATGTCTGACTTTTCACGGCTGGCTGCGTTTGTAACGTTACCATATTAGGTAACGTTACAAGCGTTACCTAATATGGTAACGTTTGAACCTTAGGGTAAAAAATTACCATAAGGTTCAAAACGCGACACATTAGTTAAGTGGACGGGGGGTTGTAAGAGGTTATCTTGAGGTTATCTTGAGATGATTTCGGGGCTTAGCGTCTCCGCGGCCCGGTCCTCGACCAGGGTCTCCTTTTTGTTACACATCCCCAGGAAGCAGCCCGTAGCAGCTGTCTAACTCCCAGGTACCTATTTACTGCTAGGTGACAAGGGCATCAGCGTGAAAGAAACTCTCCCCATCTGTTTCCGTCTCCACCGAGGGATTGAACCCGGAACCTCAGGACTACGAATCCCGAGCGTTGTCCACTCAGCCGTCGGGCCCCAATGGTGTATGGATACATTAGCGTCAACATAACAATATCTCCTCTAGAACAGTACATCGCATTATGACGTATAAATCCCTATCGGCCATAATATGATGTACTCACAGATGGTCGCCAAATTGACGGGGGTGTCACGTTTTCTCTTCGTTGGTCTTCAGGTTGGTTGGGTTCTGGCACTACATCAATTATGAGAGGTTGCGGCGGCTCGTCGACGGCTTGGACGACGGCGTCGAATACCGTCTAGCGTGAAGACGAATACAAACACTACACAGAGCATACGAACACACACACGGACGCTAGTCTAGTCAGTGTACGAACACACACACGGACGCTAGTCTAGTCAGTGTACGAACACACACACGGACGCTAGTCTAGTCAGTGTACGAACACACGAACGGACGCTAGCCAGTGTACGAACACACACACGGACGCTAGTCAGTGTACGAACACACGAACGGACGCTAGTCAGCGTACGAACACACACGGACGCTAGTCAGTGTACGAACACACACGGACGCTAGCCAGTGTACGAACACACACACGGACGCCAGCCAGTGTACGAACACACACACGGACGCCAGCCAGTGTACGAACACACACACGGACGCTAGTCAGTGTACGAACACACGAACAGACGCTAGTCAGTGTACGAACACACGAACAGACGCTAGTCAGTGTACGAACACACACACGGACGCTAGTCAGTGTACGAACACACACACGGACGCTAGTCAGTGTACGAACACACACACGGACGCTAGTCAATGTACGAACACACACACGGACGCTAGTCAGTGTACGAACACACACACGGACGCTAGTCAGTGTACGAACACACACACGGACGCTAGTCAGTGTACGAACACACTCGGACGCTAGTCAGTGTACAAACACACTCGGACGCCAGCCAGTGTACGAACACACACACGGACGCGAGCCAATGTACGAACACACACACGGACGCTAGCCAGGGTACGAACACACACACGGACGCTAGCCAGGGTACGAACACACACGGACGATAAAGATGACAAATGTGACAGGCAATAAACCCAGAGAGAAAAAAAGCACACTTTTAAAACAGCATTTTCCCGTCTCCATTAAATAAGACAAACCCGTGAACGATGACTCTCTGTTTGCTCAATTACACATTAATTATCTTAACCAAAACCTTCAAGATGTTTACAGAGGTTTCCAATTCCAGCGATGCTCATGGGAGTTTCCGGAAACCCTGAAGAAACGCCTTGGTAGTTTCACTAACGTATACCTTAATATATTAGACAAAATCCTCAATATACAATTTTTCACATTTTATGTCTCAAAATTTGTAAATAAATATGGGTATAAAGCCTTTGTATCGTTGGTGGTACTGAGGCTTCAGAATAAGTGGGGGACTCAGAGAGAAATTGGCTGTTATATAAACAGGTGTTTATGTCATATGAGATAAACCTGTTTTATACATGTGTGTGTGTGTGTATACTCACCTAGTTGTACTCGCTTAGTTGTGCTTGCGTGGACTGAGCTCTGGTTCTTTGGTTATCATGAGATGATTTCGGGGCTTAGCGTCCCCTCGGGCCGGTCCTCGACCAGGCCTCCTTTTTGTTTCACATCCCCAGGAAGCAGCCCGTAGCAGCTGTCTAACTCACAGGTACCTATTTACTGATAGGTAACAAGGGGGCATCAGGTGAAGGAAACATTTTGCCCATTTGTCTCCGCCTCCACCGGGGATCGAACCCGGAACCTCAGGACTATGAATCCGAAGCACTGTCCACTCAGCTGTCAGGCGCCCGACAGGTCCCGCCTCTCAACTGTCAATTAACTGGTGTACAGATTCTGAGTCTATTGGACTATCATATATACATCTGAAACTGTTTTGGAGTCTGCCTCCACCACATCATTGCCTAAAGATAAAGATGCCCAAATGATACCTTGCATCTGGTCTCCTGCTCCTTACACCTATCTACATTACATTTGATTAAACTCTTAACAACCATTTGCTGGACTTTAGTTTGTCCAGGTCTTCTTGAAGCCTCAAGAAGTCCTCCTCTGTCTTAATCCTTCTCATAATTTTGGCATCGTCAGCAAACAATAAGAGGAATGAGTCTATACCCTCTGGGAGATCATTTACGTATATCAGAAATAGCATAGGTTCGAGTACCTATGCAGTGGAGTTCCCTGTGGGACTCCACTGGTGACTTCACGCCAATCTGAGGTCTCACCCTCACAGTAACACAGTGCTTCATATTGCTTAGGTACTCCCTTATCCACTGGAGCGCCCTACCAGTTACGCTTGCCCGTTTCTCTAACTTATGCACCAGCCTCTTATGCGGTACTGTGTCAAAGGCTTTCCGACAGTTCAAGAAAATGCAGTCCGCGCATCCTTCTCTTTCTTGCTTAATCTTTGTCACCTGATCGTAGAATTCTATTAAACCAGTAAGGCAAGATTTACCTTCCCTGAACCCATGATGGTGGTTTGTCACGAAGTCCCTTCTCTCCAAATGAGTTACTAGTTTTTTTCTCGTTTAGTGTAGGGGCTTCTCCTTGTTCTATTGTCAAGACCTCCTGGAATCTATAGAGTTCTTCACACACCTTGTCATTCTGTTTTATCTGTTCTCCCTTTTCTCAGTTTCATCACTAGTTCCTTCACTGCTGTTTTCCTCCTGATGTGGCTGTGGAGCAGTTTTGGTTGGGTCTTTGCTTTACTCGCAATGTCATTTTCATATAGTCTCTGCTTCTGTCTTCACTCTGAGGTACTCATTTCTGGCCCTCTGGTATCTCTCTTTGCTGGGTGTATGTGTGTATTCACCTAGTTGTACTTGCGGGGTTGAGCTCTGCTCTTTCGGCCCGCCTCTCAACTGTCAATCAACTGGTGTATAGATTCCTGAGCCTACTGGACTATCATATCTACATTTGCAACTGTGTATGGAGTCAGCCTCCACCACATCACTACCTAATGCATTCCACTTGTTAACTACTCTCACACTAAAAAGGTTATTTCTAATGTTCTGTGGCTCATTTGGGTACTCAGTCTCCACGTGTGTCCCCTTGAGTGTGCGCCACCCGTGTTAAATATCATTATCTACCATATCAATTTCCCTAATCATTTTTATGTAGTGATTATGTCTCCCCAAACTCTTGTCTTTTCCAGCGACGTGAGGTGCAATTCACGCAGCCTTTCTTCGTAGTTAATGGATACCTTTGAACCTTTTTCAGCTTCGTCTTGTGCTTGACAAGATAGGGACTCCATGCTGGGGCAGCATACCCCTGAATTGGTCTCATATGTGTACAAGTTTCTAAATGATACCTTACACAAGTTTCGAAAGACAGTTCTGATGTTAGCCAGCCTCGCATACGCCGCCGCTGATATTCTTTTGACGTGAGCTTCAGGAGTCAGATTCGGTGGGATACCAACTCTTAAATATTTCTTTCTGTCCGTTTCATAAAGGATTTCATCACCCATTTGGTACCCTGTTTCTGGCCTGTTTCCTCAACTAGTTCCTTTACCTTACATTTAACTGGGTTGAACTTTATTAGCCATTTGTTGGACCATTCCTAAAGTTTGTCCAGGTCATCTTGTAGCCTCTTGCTATCTTCCTAGGTATTAATCCTAAGAATTTTTACATCAGCAGCAAACATTGAGACTCCATTGAGACGCCTGAGAGGAACGAGTCTATTCCCCCTGGAAGATTGTTTACATATACTGTATAAGAACGCGGGCAGGTCAAAGGACTCAACCCTGTGGGACTCAAGTGGAGAGAGCGTCTCGCCACTCGAAGACCTCACCCCTCACAGTGACTGGCTGTCTTTTGTTGCTTAGGTACTCCCTTATCCACTGGAGTACATTCCTTTTACTCCTGCCTGCATCTCCAGCTTATGCACTAGACTCCTATGGGGTACTGTGACAAAGGATTTCTGACCATCCAAGAATATGCAGAGGATCTCGGGGGCGGGGGGGGGGCAATCGGGGGGGGGGGAGGATTGGCCGGGGGGGGAGGATTGGCCGGGGGGGGGAGGATTGGCGGGGGGGGGAGGATTGGCCGGGGGGGGGGGGATGATGGCGGGGGGGGGAGATATGGCGGGGGGGGGGGATTCGGGGGGGGGGAACGGGGGTATTGGCGAGGGGGGGGGGGAGGATTGGCGCGGGGAGGGGGGGAAGGATTGGCGGTGGGGGGGGGGCAATGATCTGGGGTGGGGTATTGTAGGAGGGCCTTGTGTGGGAAATTTTTACCCACCATATCTAATAATCATCTTAGAAATGTATTATTTCTATATCAAATCAACATCATATCAAATCATATCTATATCATATCTATATCAAATCTAAATCATATCAGAATCATATCAGAATCACAATAGATTCACAATATAGCTTGATCCTAGATGATGCCACTATGATCACGTACGCTACAGGGACCTATAGATGCCTACGTGACTTTGTGCATGATCTCTCAAGGATCCAGAAGCTTCTAGATGGATTTGTTAATTAAAAATTTATAGGAACATGACGTAGTATCCGGTAGAGATAAAATCGAATCCTTATTAAGAGTCAGTGGTATTATCAAGTACTACTTATAATCTTTAAATCCTATATCATATTTTATTATAATCACATCTTATCTCAATCATAAGTCTAGACTGTAAAATAATCAATCAATATTCACTGTAAGCTAACCCCTTTTTCAAGGGGGATGGGGGAGGGGCATCTCGGGAGAGAAGCGCCCACCACAGCCCCGGGCAGAACACGTATGTTTACACAATAGTGAACAGTGACGGTCCCTTAGCGAACATTTTTCAGCTCAAGGAACACCTTATCTAATATCATTATCACCAGTGAACACTCTCTAGAACTGGGGGACTACCTGGACAATATATCAACAAGGAAAATCCTAGAACATTTATGTAAAATAAGAGTGAAGTGGAGCATATAGTGACGCGGTCTCCACCTTCATCCCTAATCTCATCCCTAATCTTCATTGTTATCTTCTGCAACGCAGTCCCATATCCGTAGCAACGCTACTCGTACGTCAACAGCAA
>WNGS01089027.1:4789-15557 GCA_020271785.1 Procambarus virginalis
GACGGTGGTGTGTGATAGTGATGATGGTGTGTGTTGGTGACGGTGGTTTGTTTGGTGATGGAGGAGTGTGGTGGGGATGGGGGTGTGGTGGTGATGGTGGTATGTGGAGGTGATGGTGGTGTGTGGTAGTGACAGTGGCGTGTAGTGGTGATGGTGGTGTGTGGTGGTGATGGTGGTGTGTGGTGGTGATGATGGAGTGTGGTGGTGACGGTGGTGTGTGGTGGCGACAGTGGTGTGTAGTGGTGATCGTGGGTGTGGTGGTGATTGTGGGGTGTGTAGTGACAGTGGTGTGTGGTGGTGATGGAGGGTGTGGTGGTAACAGTGGTGTGTGTGGTGGTGATAGTGGTGTGAGGTGGTAACGGTGGTGTGTGGTTATGATGGTGGAGTGGTGGTGACGGTGGTGTGTGGTGGCGACAGTGGTGTGTGGTGGTGATGGTGGTGTGTGATGGGATGGTGGTGAGTGCTGGTGATGGTGGTGTGTGGTGGTGATGGTGGTGTGTGGTGGTGGGGTGGTTGTGTGTGTTGTGACGGTGGTGTGTGATAGGATTGGGTGGTTGTGTGTGGTGGTGATGGTGGTGTATGGTGGTGTTGGTGGTGTGTGGTGGTGATGGTGGTGTGTGATGGTGATGGGGTGTGTGTGATGATGATGGTGTGTGGTGGCGACATTGGTGTGTGTTAGTTCCGGTGGTGTGTTTTGGTGATGGTGGTGTGTGGTGGTGAGTGTGGTGTGTGGTGGTGATGGTGGTGTGTGTGGTGACGGTAGTGTGTGGTGACGATGCTGGTGTGTGGTGGTAACGGTGGTGTGTGGTAGTAACGGAGGTGTGGGTGGTGATGGTGGTTGTGGTGTGATGGTGGTGGTGTGAGGTGGTGACTGTGATGTGTGGTGGTGATGGTAGTGTGTGGTGGTAACGGTGGTGTGCGTTAGTGATGGGTGTGTGGTGGTCACGGTGGTGTGTGGTGGTAATGGTGGTGTGTGGTGGTGATGGTGGTGTGAGGTGGCGACAGTGGTGTGTGGTGGTGATGGTGGTGTGTGATGGTGATGGTGGTGGTGGTGGTGACGGTGGTGGTGGTGGTGATGGTGGTGTGTGGTGGTGATTGTGGTGTGTGGTGGAAAGGGTGGTGTGTGGAGGTGATGGTGGTGTGTGGTGGTGATGGTGGTGTGAGGTGGTGATGGTGGTGAGTGCTGGTGATGGTGTGTGTGTGGTGATGGTGGTGTGTGGTGGCGACAGTGGTGTGTGGTGGTGATGGAGGTGTGGTGGTGGGATGGTGGTGAGTGCTGGTGATGGTGGTGTGTGGTGGTGATGGTGGTGTGTGGTGGTGATGGTGGTGTGTGGTGGTGACGGTGGTGTGTGGTGGTGATGGTGGTGTGTGGGTGTGTGTTGGCGACGGTGGTGTGTGGTGGTGACGGTGGTGTGTGGTGGCGACAGTGGTGTGTGGTGGTGATGGTGGTGTGTGGTGGAGAGGGTGGTGTGTGGTGGTGACGGTGGTGTGGTGGTGGTAACGGTGGTGTGTGGTGGTGACGGTGTGTGTGATGGTGATGGTGCTGTGTGGTTGTGATTGTGTTGTGTGGTGGTGACGGTGGTGGTGTGGTGGTGACGGTGGTGTGTGGTGGTATTGGGGTGTGGTAGTGATGTGGTGTGTGGTGGAGAGGGTGTTGTGTGGTGGAGAGGGTGTTGTGTGGTGGTAACGGTGGTGTGTGGTAGTGATGGTGGTGTGTGGTGGGAGGGTGTTGTGTGGTGGAGAGGGTGTTGTGTGGTGGTAACGGTGGTGTGTGGTGGTGACGGTGGTGTGTGTGGTGGTGATGGTGGGTGTGTGGTGGCAACGGTGGTGTTTGGTGGTAAAAGTGGTGTGTGGTAGTGATGGTGGTGTGTGGTAGTGATGGCGGTGTGTTGTTGTGACGTTGGTGTGTGGTGGCGACAGAGGTGTGTGGTGGCGACAGAGGTGTGGTGGCGACAGAGGTGTGTGGTGGTTGTGATGATGGTGGTGTTTGGTGGTGATGGTGGTGTGTGGTGGTGACGGTGGTGTGTGGTGGCGAAAGTGGTGCGAGGTGGTGATGGTGGTGTGTGGGGGTGACGGTGGTGTGTGGTGGTGATGGTGGTGTGTGGTGGTGACAGTGGTGTGTGGTGGTGACAGTGGTGTGTGGTTGCGACAGTGGTGTGTGGTGGTGATGGGGGTGTGTGGTGGTGACGTTGTGTGTGTGTTGGTGATGGTAATGTGTGGTGGTGATGTTGGTGTGTGGTGGTAGCAGTGGTGTGTGGTGGTAGCGGTGGTGTATGGTGGTGATGGGGGTGTGTGGTGGCGATGGTGGTGTGTGAGGTGGCAACCTTGGTGTGTGGTGGTGTGAGGTGGCAACCTTGGTGTGTGGTGGTGATGTGGTGTGTGGTGGTGATGGTGGGTGTGTGTGGTGATGGTGGTGTGTGTGGTGGTGACGGTAGTGTGTGGTGACGATGGTGGCGTGTGGTGGTGATGGTGGTGTATGGTGGTGACGGTGGTGTTTTTTGGGCAACAGTGGTGTGTGGTGGTAATGGTGGTGTGTGGTGGTGATCGTGGTGGTGGTGGTAACGGTGGTGTGTGGTGGTGATGGTGGGTGTGCAGTGGTAATGGTGGTGTATGGTGGTGATGGTGGTTGTGTTGGTGAAGGTGGTGGTGTGGTAGCAACATTGGTGTGTGGTGGTGAGGTGGTGTGTGGTGGTGATGGTTGTGTGTGGTGGTGATGGTGGTGTGGTGGTGGTGACGTGGTGTGTGGTGGCAACGGTGGTGTGTTGTGGTAACGGTGGTGTTTGGTGGTGATGGTGGTGTGTGGTGGTGATAGTGGGGTGTTGGTGATAGTTGTGGTGTGGTGGTACGGAGGTGTGTGGTGGTAACGGTGGTGTGTGGTGGTAACGGTGGTGTGTGGTGGTGACGGTGGTGTGTGTGGTAACGGTGGTGTGTGGTGGTGATGGTGGTGTGTGGTGGTAACGGTGGTGTGTGGTGGTGACGGTGGTGTGTGGTGGTAACGGTGTGTGTGGTGGTGACGGTGGGTGTGGTGGTAACGGTGGTGTGTGTGGTGGTGATGGTGGTGTGTGGTGGTGATAGTGGTGTTTGTTGGTGATGGTGGTGTGTGGTGGTAACGGAGGTGTGTGGTGGTGACGGTGGTGTGTGGTGGCGACAATGGTGTGTGGTGGTGATGTTCTGCATCTCCCGTCAACTCAGTTTAGGTCCTTATTTATCCAGTGTATTTCCCTGTGATTGAAATCGCCAAATATTAGAATCCTAATTCAAGCCTGCCTCCATGGCAATTCTGGCTGCTTTTTATTTTAGGCAAGTGTCACACACTGTACTTGTAATAATCTTCTCTAGGAATTCTGCAGTTTAGTAGGGAGCTGTAAACCACCATGATCACTATCTTCATGTCTCCAAATTTTGTTTTTATATTATTAAAACATTATTTTTATTCATGTTGATCAGATTTCTCTGCCAATTGCACTTCCTCATAGCTCCAATGTAGTTGTAGCAGTAGAGCTGCACCACCTCCTCCTCATCTGGCCCTATCTTGCCTTACTACTTGATATCCTCGTGGGGAGATTGTGTTTCGTATAATGCTTATCAATTTCATTTCTGGTATTGCAGTGATGTGTTGTTGCTCTTCTGTCACACTTTCCTGTAGCTCTATCCATTTATTAGGGATTCCATCTGCATTTGTTAACATGACATTAATACAACTCATTTCTACCAAGCTGCTTTTTGTTCCTTCCACGGTTCCGTTTGTTCAAAGGCCAATTCTAATAGGAGAGGGGCCATTTGTTGGTCACTCCTGTTCACTGATCTGGATGAATATCTCAATGAACTGGTTTGACTTATTATTCTGTTGGACTGAGCTCTCTGATTGCTTTCTTTCCGGCTCTTGTGCATTCCTTGCATTTTTGTCTGTCTCGTTTGTGATGTTTTCTTGTCTCCTTGAAGCATTTGCTCTTTTTGCCTCTGATTTTTTTTGTTTCCTTTACCCTCCTTTGACCTGCCTTAGCTAATATATACCTTATGATAAGGCCCTCTTATGTTACTTTAGGTTACTTTATGGTCGATTCATCCCCCCCCCCCCATATAGAGCATACAAAGTTTTACGTAACGCTCCCAGGTTGCCTTTCTAGCCCATATTCTGTTGAGAATTCCTGCAGTCTGTTTTTGCCCCCTTCTCTTCTCCTTTGCTATGTGTGTCTCTCTGTGGCTGTAGCTGATTATTTTCCTCTCCAAATCCAGCCTTGCACTTTTCGCTACCTGCTGATTTGTTGCAGCAGTTATTGATCCTGCTGATTTGTTGCAGCAGCTATTGATCCTGCTGATTTGTTGCAGCAGCTATTGATTCTGCTGATTTGTTGCAGCAGCTATTGATATTGCTTTAATACTTTGCTTTTAACCCTGATAATGTAGCTACTTCAGCTACTTCAGTTTGTCTGTTCTTGTTTCCCATTTATCAGTCACATTCACGATGCTTTTTATTCACTCTTACTTATCTCTTTCTTTGCCTCCTCTTCTGTCTCAGAAGAGGAAGCCACCAATGTTCCCTTACATTTCACTGATTTTTATTCTATTTTGAAGCCCGACATTTTCCTTTCATTTGTGGATTATTTCCCTTCATTTCTTTACCTCCTTCAATATAGCGACTATGAGTTCATCACTTCCACCACTGTCTGATTTTAGGTCCTCAGTGACCTTTTCTAATCCTTCTACTTTTTTCTGTCTCCATTTCCAGTATTATTCTTCCTAGTAAAGTTATATCTGCTTGTAGCCCTCTGATCACTTTCTCCTGTAGTTTAGAAATCTACATCTCTAGTATGGACTCTATAATTTCCTTCATGTTATTTTTTTTATTTTTTTAGCTGTTCGTTTTTCTTTTGGACCTCTAATAATGTTCACATGTATATATAAACATGTTACCATGTTTATGTTCTTTGGACGTTCATGTTTATGTCATTTGGACAATTATGTTTAGATCCTTTTTCAAATTATTCATTCATCCCTCCTTGTATCTTTTCCTATTCTTCCTATCACCCTAACCGGCATCTTGCTTCCCTCCCTTAGCGGTTTCTTGTGATCACAATACATTATATGTCTCTGTGCAGGCAGTGTCAAGTGAGTGTTTGTCATTTGCAGGTCATGTCAGCTGGTGGTTCGAGGGAGACAAGATCCACCTGGCGGAGCACCGGCTGTGATGTCTACATCATTGTTGCCCAGGTTAGTCTCACTGGTTACGTCACCCCAAACCAGGGAGCACTATTGATGCCCAGGTTAGTCTCACTGGTTACGTCACCCCAAACCTGGCAGCACTATTGATGCCCAGGTTAGTCTCACTGGTTACGTCACCCCAAACCTGGGAGCACTATTGATGCCCAGGTTAGTCTCACTGGTTATGTCACCCCAAACCTGGGAGCACTATTGATGCCCAAGTTAGTCTCACTGGTTATGTCACCCCAAACCTGGGAGCACTATTGATGCCCAGGTTAGTCTCACTGGTTACGTCACCCCAAACCTGGGAGCACTATTGATGCCTAAGTTAGTCTCACTGGTTATGTCACCCAAACCTGGGAGCACTATTGATGCCCAGGTTAGTCTCACTCCTGCCAGCCACCTAAATCATACAAATTAGGACTTGTCCAACAAACACTATACGTTTATCTAACTTTTTAATTGGTTGTAAATAGGTCACACCAAACCTTTTAATGTGAAGTATATTTTTAACGTTATTTTATACATTTTTACTAATGTATAAATTGCATTTTTATAATGTTTAATTTTGCTTACTTTAAAATAAGCATAATTACTTTATGTGTATGTAGTCACCCACTTGTACTCGCCTATTTATGCTTGCGGGAGTTGAGCTCTGGCTCTTTGGTCCCCTCCTCTCAACCGTCAATCAACTGATGCACAGATTCCTGATCCTACTGGGCTCTGTCATATCTACATTTGAAACTGTGTATGGAGTCAACCTCCACCACATCACGGCTTAACACATTCCACCTGTTAACTACTCTGACACTGAAAAAGTTCTCTCTAATGTCCCTGTAGCTCATTTGGGTACTCAGTCTCAACCTGTGTCCCCTTGTTCACATATACCCTGTGTTAAACTGTTTATCATTATCTACCCTGTCAATTCCACTGAGAATTTTGTAGGTAATGATCATGTCTACCCGAGCTCTTCTGTCTTCTAGTGTCGGAGGTGCATTTCAAGCAGCCTTTCCTCGTAACTCATGCCTCTTAGTTCTGGGACTTCTTGCCCAGTTTCGTCTTTTGATAAACAAGGTACGGGCTCCATGGTGGGGCGCATACTCCATGATTGGTCTTACGTATGTGGTATACAGGGTTCTGAATGATTCCTTACACAGGTTCCTGAAGGCTATTCTGATGTTAGCCAGCCTCGCGTATGCTGCAGATGTCATTCTTTTTATGTCGGCTTCAGGAGACAGGTACTCTTAGCCCTTGTGTTCGTGGGGTGCTCCTAGCTTCTGAGGAATTCACTGGGCAATCTTGAAACTCAAGTGTTTCCTGTTTCCTGACCCCCAGTGTCACGATCCATAGAGAAAATGCTTGATATATCTTGTGCATCTACCAGTGATTTCTCTATGTGTGTGTGTTTTCTGCAATCTGCAAACATGTAATAAATCAATCAATTATATTGTATAAAATAATAAAAGATGGGAAGAAAGAAGAAAATACTCAAGTGTTCTGATGGAATGTGTACGGTTTTCTATAAATAGCTTTTTATTTTCTTCTCTAAGGCTATGGGTCCCTACAATAGCACTAGATGTGTTACCCATAGTTCAAAATATGCAGTTTTCAAGATATTCATTAGATATATAAAAGTCTAATAGACAAAAGACAGTAATACAACAATAAACAGAGAAGAAAGAGAGAGCCAAGATATCAAACAAAAGTATTCATAAATTGCAAGGCTTTCAAGTCTACGACACTGCTTTCGCAGCTTTATTCCAAATTGGTCAGGTCCCGCCAGCTTATTGTCCTTAATCTGAATCAAGAGCAATTATTAACAAGGTGTTAAAAATGTCACCTGCATCTCTAACACAACAGGGGAGAGAGGCGAAAGACTGAGAACAACAGGCAATAGAACCTCCCGCTCCTACAGATACCTACACCCTGCACGGACAGAGACGTAACCAAACTACAACTTACAGGGACTGAGAAGCAAAATCCAAGAGATAAAACTGAAACTTAGACATACGGTCGAGAAAAGACAGAGATGCAACCTACAACGCGTGGAGAGGAGGACCCTGTCTTCCCAAAAGGGATATAGTAATAAAGCCAGCTGATAAAGGGGGGACCAGTAGTGATATGGAAAACAGACAACAACAAAAGAGAAATGCAACGCCAGTTGGGAGATACTTTAACCTATAAACCGATTAGCGACCTCCCAGGCAGCATTAAGAAACGCACAGACGAGAAAGAGGAGGAGGAGACTACTAAAACTCTACTACTAATTTCAAGGAGCAACATACAGACATACCAAGGGAATGGCAATAGGAGCCTTGAGTAGCGTAGCAATAGCAGAAATTTTCGTCTACATAATCTTTGAAAGGAGATGAGTGGAGAGACGGAATGCACCACTAATCTATTGTCAATATATTGACGACAACTGTGGGATAACAGAAGGAGAAAACAGACTACAAGAGTTCTTCACATGAACAAACACGGTACACGACGACCTGAAAATCACCCTCAAGAGGAGCGAGACATCAATCCCATTACAAGACACCAGAGTATATATCGACGAGAGACCGAGAACCTTGCAAACGACAGCCAACTACAAGCCGACAAACCTTCTCGCATACCTCAGATATGACTCAAGCCACACACAAGCACTAAAAAAATTACTTTCCTTTTCACTAGGTCTCCGGCTGCAAAGGATAACAAGCATGGAGGAGGACCTGTCACCACAGTTCTAAAACCACTGGAGACGTTGCAGGGGGAGGGTATACCCGGAGCACATAATGAGAGAGGCCGCAGATTAATTGGGGAGCCTGGACATAAATCGCCTCCTACAAGCAAACATGAATCAGAGACGACGGGATGGATGGATCCTATCAGCCCCATTTTACCCAGGTCTAGCCAGACACCTGCAGACAAAAATGAGAGACCTGTGGCAGTGAATGGAAACAAATTACGGTAAGCAACCAGCCTGGCGAGCTTTCCCAGAAACACTACCGATGATAGCCTGGAAGAGAGGAAAGTCCATCAAGAACGACCTATTTAGAGCGAAACTCAATGGAGAATAGAGAGGTACCTAACGAACCAAACCAAACCTAACCTAACCTGACCAGAAAAAACCTGGCCCGACTAGACCAGACATAAAAACTGCACATAAAATAAAAGATTAAGTGTCCAGGGTTAGGAAAGCCCCACATGTAAAGGAATAAGACTGTCAGAAAACCTTAGGCACAGTTCCGTATAAGAGACTGTTACAAAAGTTGGAGCAACAGGCAGGAAAAAGAGGTAAGGTGGTCCAGTTGATTAGGGAGTATCTAAGCAACAGGAAACAGCGAGAAACTGTGAGGGGGGGGGAATCAGAGTGGTAAGATGTCACCAGCGGAGTCCCACAGGGCTCTGTACTTGGACCCATCTTGTTTCTGATATATGTAAACGATGTTCCAGAGGGTATAGACTCATTCCTCTTAATGTTTGCTGCTGATTAAAAAATTATGAAGAGAATCATGACAGATAAAGATAGATAGAGCTACAGGATGACCTGGATAAACTGGAGGAATGGTCTAGAAAATGGCTACTAAAGTTTAACTCAGAAAAGTGTAAGGTAATGAAATTAGGCGAAGGGAGCAGGAGGCTGAACTCAAGGTACCATCTGGGAAGTAAATTCCTGTCAGAATCAATTGGAGAGAAAGATCTGGGGGGTTGATATCACACCAAACCTGTCCCCTGAACGCCAACATCAAAAGGATATCGTCAGCGGCATGTCCTAGTTTGGCCAACATAAGAACTACATTTAGAAACTTGTGTAATGAATCGTTCAGGACCTTGTATACTACTTATGTCAGACTTGGAGTATGCAGCTCCAGCCTGGAGTCCATACCTAGTTAAACACAAGACAAAGTTAAAGAAGATTCCGAGGTATGCCACTAGACTAGTCCCAGAACTGAGAGGAATGGGCAACGAGGAAAGGCTACGGAAGCTAAACCTCATGTCCCTGGAAGACAGAAGTGTAAGGGAAGGCATTGTGACCACATACAAAGTTCTCAGAGAAATTGACAGGGTAGACAAATATGAGCTATTTAGCATGGGTGGAACACGAATAAGGGGACAAAGGTGTAAACTTAACACCCAAATGAGCCACACAGACATAAGAAAGATGTTTTTTGGGTGCCATGGTAGTTAACATTAGGCAGTGATTATGGTGGTGGAAGACTCCATACACAATTTCATATGTAGATTTGATAAAGCCCAATAGGCTCAAGAATTTGTACTACAGTCGATTGATAGTTGTGCGCGGGACCAAAGAGCTTAAGCTCAACCCACCCCAAGCACAACTAAGTGTGTAAACACATAACACACAGCAACTATGACAGAGATCTAGGAGGGACTGAATATGGAGGAGGAGGCTAATGGCAACATAGAGAAGGTTTTCAGGCTGGGCATCTACATGAAGGAAAGGAAACGATTGATGAAGGTAATGCTCATGAATGAGGCAACAAAGGAGAAAATCCTATCCAGGAAAAGCAGACTTGTGAGGTTAGAGGGATACGAGGACTTCTTTCTGCAAAGGGACATGGCGAGAGAAGAGAGAAGGAAGGATGCAGAAGCAAGGTGGAGATGCAAAAAAATGGGTGGAGATATGGGAGCCACCGGTCTCAGCCAGTATCTCCAGGAACCTCAGGAGTGGGAATCTCCCCACCAGCAGGCCAGTACCCCCAGGGAGGATTGTAACAGACGTCTGTCACCATCCGACCCCACAGCCATCCCCCACCAATCACCTGCACCTCCCCAGACAGTAAAGTTCCTCTTCAGACCATGCCCTCCATGTTCCCTGACCCAGGCCCCCAATATTTCCCCCATGCCCTTTTTCCTCCCCAACCCCTACCCCAGGTCCTCTCTGTTCCTGCACCCCATACCCTTCCCAGTTCCCCACCCAGCAAACACAAATCATCTAGGAAACGTTCGTCTATCTCTTCCCATAGGCGTGGGAATGATTTACATTGAGAATGGTGCAGGAGAGCCTTTGAGAAACTTTTAATCCAAAATCCAAACACAAAGGTTTTATAATAAATGGTTTTTCTACAACTATTTTGTTCCTAATGTATTACAAATAGTTTTTGCATGTTAAATATAAAATTATGGTGTTTTTTGTAAAATTCACTAATAAATTGTGAATGATATTTAATGGCTGAATGAAACCTTCACAATCCATTTAGTTATAATATGATCAGAAAAAAAGTAGTTTTCCAAATTTTCTAAAAATCGGTCTTTTAACACAATTTGACTCCTTATGCATTCCACTAAACACTAATATCATGTTTAAATATAAAATTATGTATTATTCCTAAAATAATTTATATAAATTATAAAAGTTGCTGGAAAGTGGTGTGAAAGAATCTGAAAAACGTTTTGTGTTATATTGTATCGTGTGTGGGTGTAGTCGTGCGTGGGTGTAGTCGTGTGTGGGTGTAGTCGTGTGTGGGTGTAGTCATGTGTGAATGTAGTTGTGTGTGGGTGTAGTCGTGTGTGGGTGTAGTCGTGTGTGTAGAGTGTAGTCGTGTGTGGGTGTAGTTCG
>WNGS01089032.1:0-11290 GCA_020271785.1 Procambarus virginalis
TATATATATATATATATATATATATATATATATAATCTTTAGACAACACCCACCAGTGGGACTCGAACCCAGAAAAGCACAACTATCTTCCAATAGCTGCCATAACTAGTATGCCTTAACCCACTACACCAAGTCAGACCCTTAAAAGAGATAGAGACTTCGAAGTATTTACCTCAAATATCTCCACCTCCCAAGGGCGCCAGATTAGTGAGGGGTCACTCAAGCATTTTTCATCAAGCCACTGTCAATGTGGGAGAACTCGTGTCTATGCTATAAGCACATACTTGCATGACATTCATGCAAGTATGTGCTTATATATATATATATATATATATATATATATATATATATATATATATATATATATATATATATATATATATGTATATATATATATATATATATATATATATATATATATATATATATATATATATATGTAAATATATATATATATATGTATATATATATATATATACACAATATTTACACAAAACTATTTGCGCTTCTTGATAGGGGGAGTTATGATGAATAGGTCAGTATCCTCTGAAGACTCCTCAAGAATTTTACGCTTGTTAGTATTTTTTGCAGAGGTAGGTTTGGGTTTTTCTAATGGCGAAGTCAGTGATGGTTCTTCTCCTGCGATGGTTCCGTCGTCGAAGGAAAATGAGCTTGAGTTGCCCGGGTTGGAAGGATCTTTGCTGGGAATAGGCACAGCCGGTCCACTTCCCCCAGCGATTGCAGCATGCACTATGATGAGGTCGCAGTTGCGACTCCTGAGCGCCCTCTGCAAACTCACCATCATCTCCCCGAAATTTGACATCCAGTCATCTATTGAGTCACGAGTTGCACAAATTCCGTACGGGAGGACGATTCGATTATAGTCCTCGGAATTCACCACCAGCCTCCCCAGAGTAGTTAGGGTACCCTTAAGCCAGAATCTGCGATTCTGTGCTGTGTCCAGGGCGAGACCTTGAGTGTAATGTCTCTCACTACTGCGAGTTATTTGTTCCCTGGCAATGAGATTACTCTCAATCGGGGGGCCCGCGCCGAACGTCGAGATGAGCGCAGCAGTACCAGGGAAGCGACCCTCTGTGAGATTTTTTTCCTCTTTGACAATTATCAAAAGAATTAATTCCTATTGATGTTACGTTAATCGTAACTACCTCGCAAGAGAGGCAGACCTTAAACAGCAAGAGCTGCCAGTGGCAGATATTTAATCTTAAAGCCTAAGATCATAGGACCGCGGGAGCAAACCGCCAGGCGAAATCACACGGGTAACACCTGTCACTTAGGTCGCTGGCTCCTCCTAGTTGACAACTAATAAAGGGTAGCCGACGGATTCTCACTTCGTATTTATAGAAGTGTGGTGCTGTGCAATGGACTCGAGCTTTAGATACAGACTTGATATGAACATAAGCAGGCAAAGCGTTGCAGAACATGAAATGTGGGGCAGTAATATTGGAAGGTTTGACGTAAACGATCGTTTTCTATAACAAACAATTTATTCACAAAATAAACTAAAACTACTACACAGTGAAGTGACGTTACTTTACTGTCACTCCAGTGGCACATTCAAGAACAGCTAATCAACAGCCTGATGGACCCACGGTATCCTTATCCCGTCGTCGCTGACTGAACAATGACACTAACTGAACAAAGTGGTGCCCACTGGTGACGCAAGCTTGCAATCAATATTGTCACGGCTTCACGGTGAACAAATACTATAATCACAAAACTTGACTGGCGCTCGCTGCTCTCAACGAGGTACCAAGTAACAAGGCGGTTAATCCAAGAATGATAACCCCTTATAAAAATCTTACGTTAACACTTGTCTCTCAGGACAATCAACAACAAAAGTTACTCTAATTGATATCAAACAATTACGTTAACACACACGTGTCTCAACGACACTTAAATGGCAGCAATAACTCGTAAATCAATTAATTACATCAACTTGAAAGTCAAGCATTCGGTGAGTAATTCCCAATTAATTACTGAATACAACAGCCTATTAATTCAGACGAGTATTGATAAAGCTTACTGTCTCTCAACTGACAGATCACTTCCGGTCTTACGACAAGATTACCTTAACGAGGGTAGACTACTGTACCACACACAAGGTTACAACACACTCCGTGTAAACAACAACATCAACACCTGGTGAATTCACTAAGTGGCGGTTACTAATTCTCCTTAATTAGCTACGAGTGCTTAATCCCTCTGTCCGCAGACAGATCTGATCAGTCCAACGAATTACAGCAGCTTAATTACAGCGCAATTGACTCCGATCATAACAGACCGATCAACCCCTTACGTTAATCAATCAATTAACGACAGCTCGTTAAATCGTTAACACTACGTTAGTCTTCACTTGACAATTCCTCCATTGCGTGAACTTCACTGTGACTGTTGCCTTTACACGTCTCTACGTTAATCTCAACAATGTTCAACGAACAAGTGACCTCGTTAAGTAACCGTGACCCCCGGTGACGTTAACTGACTAATTCTCACGGAATCCTTCACAGTACACAACGCCTTCCACCAAGGACAAACTTGTCTACGGTTTACACATGGTACAACACAGTACATCACAGTACAACACAGTACATCCTTGCCACTCACAGCAAAACTTATAAATGACTTCCCCCAGTAAATTGTCCACCAATAATTCACACTTTACCACAACACAACAGTAAAATAAGTGCTGGCCAATATAATAATGAAAATTATTTATAACCAAGGGAAACCTCCCTTTTACCACTTTCACTGCTGAAAAAGGGAATCAAATTACAGCAATTTACATACACGGCACATAGAGAACATAGAAGCAAATAACTCACTGTACTCCACCACTGGATGTGTCTCTACGTGTCCTCACACACGTCAAAATCACAGTTGGGCCCCAACCTCAACTTGGTGACGCCAAACAGGGTAAACTCACACGTCTCCAATTCCCATTCACCTCACTAGGTGGTCACAGGGACAGAGGACAGACGGAACACTGGGGGCGAACCCAGCTTCAGAGTTTTATTACCCAAACGGAAACAGTGTACTGTACTTACATCACATGCGGGCCCGCTACACACACACATACATTCGCCACCCTCACACTCCCACTGCTGCTGCTGGATGATGACGTAGGCGTCCTCACTTCCTACACGTGGTCAGGTGGAGCACAGGGTCCTAGACCACGGGTTTAGCTCCACACACAGCGACCAGGTGTCGCGGACACGCCGGCTTAGGCAGACCAGGGTGCGCGCACAACAGATATACACAGCGGGGATGCGGTACCACGCCCTTCCACTTGACACGTTACCTCAGGGTACGACGGTACACAGTGTTACACGGTACACGAGACGGAGTCCTTCACTGTTCGTTTGTTCCTCAGAATTAGAACTTTTAAGGTTTCTCTCATAACACTGAAACCTTCTCTAGCACGTCTCACTGCAGTACCTTCCAACCCAGGTACGATAGACGGCGGATGTCACAACCCTAGCGCGATAATTGACGGCCTCACTTAGTCCAGTTGCTCTAAGATGGCGTCTCACTATCACGCGGCTTAGACGACAAAGTTCACACTGGTACGGTTTATGCACCTTCCCAATTACCGGATTCTTACGGACGGCACACGGCAAGATAGCAAGATGATAGGCGTGACTTTAGTAACGTTGCAGGCTGTATTTCCCAATGCTTGGCCTAGCACGGGAAAATACGTCTTCTCTTAGCAACGTTCTAGGTAAGAATGTTTTTTCCCGCCAAGACTACCCCTGGGGTACCGCATGGTGCCCCTCAGCGTCTTGACCAATCACGGTTCAGCATTCCTGAGGCCCAGGAGCCTTGGCCAATGGCGCACCTGCCTCACGACGCTACCCCCTCGCTCACGAGGTGGAGACGTGATAGGGGGGGGGGGTGGTCTATAGCCGTTAACCCCCCATACCTCCCTCTCTACACTTGACTAGTACAAAATTTCCCTGAAATCAACTACCTCCTGTAATTTCCTTCACAGACCTGATACAGCGATCAGAATGACATCAATGGCTAGCATATGTCAGGGGCTGTCCAACGACACCCAACACGACTGTGGAAAAGGTTACATTCAGAAAGTTGAATCACGGTGCACATCACTGGTGCACTATGCAATTTCGTACTTCATTCAGTGCACGAGAGGGCAGGAAAAATATGTCTCCTGACACCCTCATTCGGATCAGAGTCCATATGATTCGTTGGGAGTGGGGCTGGTCTCATCACAACGTAGCCGGGGGAGTCACAAAGATGCAACGACTGCCCTGTTTACGTAAGAAAGAGGCGTCCGTTCAATTGCAGCATTGGGGATAGGTGCGCCAGAGTGCAGAGGCGAGTCCATAGGGGCGTACTATTGTTGCCGGGAGCTCGTACGCGAGGATGTTTTGACGACGTAGGAGTTCGACATCGAAGACGTCCCCCTCTATCACCTGCAGTTCGGACGAGAGTGACATGATGGATGGGGGGGTGGAGAGAGAACTGTTCGCTGGTTCGAGTGTTAACACCATGGTGTGAGCCTGGGCTTAAGTATACGGCGGTGGCAGTAGGGGATAAGAGGGGATGGTGTGTGTGGGGGGGGGGGATAATGGGGAAAGTTCAAGGCCCCTCCTCCATTGTTCCTCAGAATTAGGAACAATTCTGAGGTGTAGAGAAACAGGTGTAGAGAAACTTTATATAAGCCTCGGGGCACTTTAAACGATGTGATCAGATCACGGCACCTGAAGGTTAATTGTTCCATTCTTTGTATTTCAGCCAGAATTTCTTCTTGAGAATAAGAAGCATATTTTTGACTGCCCTCGTTAAAGGAATTAGAAAATCGTTCTATTGGAGCGCTCATCATGTATCGGTCATAGGCTTTCCACAGAGCCGAAATTACACTACACTTATGACTCGCATAAGAGTGATAACTTTCTGTAGTCACGAATCTCTTCAATAATAATAATCTGGTCTTTTCTTCCACAGGAGCCAAATGGGATGTTTCCTCTACGATAATTCTTCAGTAACTAATTTGATATATAACTTCTATAGGCGTTTAATAGGCCTCCCAAACTGGCCCGTCCACAGCAGCACCCCCTTCCAGTTGATGCCTCGCGCGATAATTGTGTATGAAGGTCAGCTCCATTTGGACGTATTTCAATAATGTTCGTACAACTGACCTCACTTTTTTTTAATTGAGTCTTAGAATGCCCCAATTTTTAAATTATATCCAAAATATTTAAATTCTGTATGGGGCCTAATAAATTTCCCCTCGAGTCCCAGACATTATCAGGATGGTTTCTGAACAGTTGAATTAAAGACTTAACGTTAGGAAGTTCGGCCACCTTGAAATGAACGTTAATTAAATCATCTAAACTGGGCACCGCCCTACTCCCGCTGCTTCTGTTCTTGTCCTTGCCCTTGTTGGCAGTCATGAATACCTGCATTTCAGCGGGTAATGGCTCTGTATTATTTGTTTTCTTTACATTGGCGCGGCGGGGGGAAAGCTTTCGCGTTGCCCTGGAGGGGCACGTTCGAGCGCCGCCCCGGAAGGGCGCTTTTTGCGGGCGCGGGCGGGCTGTAAGGGGGCGGGCATGGGCGCGACTCGCACCCTTCCAGCCTTTCCACTTGCACTAGGAAAGGTGGTGTTGTTGTTCTCACTGGGCACCTGTAGGCTTATACCACCGACTCCATCGTCTTCGTTAATTGGTGAGGTCAGGTTCCTGGTAGCGTCAACAGCCGCAGTTTTGTTTGCTTTAAAATGATACTTTTCGGCAGCTACCCGTGGAATGAGACAATATTCTCGCACCATATTGCGTACCTTTATTTTATTAGAGATGTATTTAATGACACAGCAAGAGGGAGAAAGGCTGCTAGTATTGCCCCGCCCCTGCGAGACGTTAGTATAGATTTCTTTACGTGTAATGGAGTCCTCTTGCGAGCAACAGAACGTATGTCGTTTTTATATTTCTGTAGATTATTAATGATATGAGACTGAACTGGAATGCTTTGTTTAAGAAAATTAACAAATATTTCGGAAATACTTTCCAGTTTTTGTCGTTTCAAGGTCTTAATAAGTTTATTGCGTTTTTGACGTGATAAATTATTGAGAAGGAACAATAACTCGTGATGTTTTTCAACGAGGGACTGTTCCCATGCTGGCATTATTTAGATTAATGATATCGTGAGATTTGACCCAGGAATTAGAAGTGGCTGGATATCCTCGCCAGTTGACATAATATTCTCGCTGTCCACCGGCAGTTTTTCTGGACCTGAGAATACTTACAGGAAAATGTTCAGGCATTGTGACAGGTATCAGTTCCTGTTCGTAAAATAGACCACTAATAACCTCACCGCTTAAATCTCCGATTTTATAGACGGGTACACGTTGTTCCGTGTTCAACGCTAGCACTTAAAAAATTTCCTCCATATTTTGTGGGCAAAAACTTTTGTGAAATGTATTTCTCCGTTTTGCTAAGCGTACTTAGCAAAACGTACTAATGTCAGACAACGGAGGAAAAATGAAACAGGAATTTCCTTAAGTACTTTCGTATATTAATACATCTTCAGAAGGAGTGATTTTACAGATCGAGTACTGGACATAAATAGGCAGGAGAGAAGGGTAAAGTGAGGTGAGGTACAATACGTGGCACTTTAGACGGCCTATTGGCCCATCTGATGCAGCAACAACACACAGGTCAAAAACTAGGTAATTATTGCATAAAATAGTAAAGATATACAATGAATTAGTGAGACAAATGTGTTCCAATGATCCTACTTAAATCGCCCTTTAATTGATCTATTAAAAATGTATCTAAGTTATATAGACCACTGCTAATGTTCAAATTACTTTCTTTTGTGATCTGTATCAAAGCAGATTCAATTATGTTTCTGTTATAGGTGCTTTTACAATTTGTTATTGAAGAAGCCATCTCCCAATCAATTTGGTGAGCATCTTCTGACAAATGAACAAACAAAGCATTAGACAATTGGCCCTGTCTTACAGAGTATTTATGTTGCGATATTCTACATTTCAAATCTTTAGATGTTTGCCCAACATAGAACTTATTACAGTCTTTACAAGGTATTTTATAAATGACACAATTATCACTACGAGGGCTGTTCCTAACTAATAGCTTACCAACAGTGTTTTCATAGCTAAACAATACATGTATATTAAAAAGTTTCAAGGCCTTGACAATATTCTCAAACCCAGAGAAATATGGTAAACATAACACATTCTTTGGGCAAATTCTTTCACTGCATATATTATTATAATATGTACGACGTGCTTTGTTACGGCAAACTTCCAAAAAACTCAGTGGGTAACAAAGCTTGAGACCAATCGAATCAATATTCTTAAACTCTTCGTCTAAGAATTCTGGACTCACAACTCGAAGAGCTCTTAGATACATTGAAGAAAAAATTGCCTTTTTCACATTGTATCTATGCCCTGAAAAATAATGAACATAAGATAGATTATTCGTAGGTTTTCTGTAAACACTAAACTTTAGTGAAGAATCTTCCCTATGAATAAGAACACCTAAGAATGGCAAACATTTATCAATTTCAGTCTCCATAGTAAATTTTATAGAGGTTACTTGGTCATTAAGTTTGGCTACAAATTCATCAGTGTTTACATCTGAAGGCCATATACACAACATATCATCAACATATCTAAACCATGGAATGATTCCAGGAGTTATTTTTGAAACAAATTCCTTTCGAAGAATTCCATGTACAAGTTTGAAAGCAATGGCGATAAAGGATTCCCCATTGCCATTCCAAAAGTCTGTAAATAAAACTCATTATTAAAGGTAAATTTGCATTCTTTAATGCACAATTTAACAAGATTGACAATAATATCAGCAGAAAGAGGTAAAACATGGCTCATTAGTTCTCGAGCAAGATAATCGAGGATATCATCAACCGGTACCTTTGTAAACAAGGAACAAACGTCAAAACTGATTAACTTTACATCAGGAGTGACAGGAACACTATTCAATTTGTTAACTAATTCAAGAGAATTTGTCAAATGAGAAGAGGAAATAATTCCTAACAATGGGGACAAGATTTTGGTAAGCCATTTGGAGAGCTTGTAAGAAATGGATCCCACAGAACTGATGATAGGTCTCATGGGATTGTTAGGTTTGTGCGTCTTAACAAGTCCACAATTAAACATAAAGATCGTCTTAATCAATTTACTACCTCATCACCTTCATTACCATATCTACCTTCCACTACCCACAACAAATCAGTTTAACGGTTCTAGCCCTCCTAAGGCAGCTGGTCGGTGAAAGTACTCTTAGATCTTTAAAGAAGATTTACGTTTGTTTTTCCCCACTAGCCAGCCTAAACATTTACATATATTGGCAACTCCTTCGAACCTGACCTGACCTGAAAGTGCTGAGAGTACCATCAACACAGTCTCATTAGTTATTGTCTCGTGAACGAGTGCACATCTCCCTCCATGTAGCAGTCTACCAGTACTACCTGCAGTTACTACCAGCCACCAGTAGCAGTTACTACCAGCCACCACTAGCAGTTACTACCAGCCACCACTAGCAGTTACTACCAGCCACTCTCGCGTCCAGGGGACACTAGTGAGTGTTTAATAATTTGTTTAGAATGATTACCGAGTGCGAGACAAATAGTTGCTGTGTGAGTGTATTTACTATTTGTGCGTGTGCGAGTGCGTGTGTGTACTTCCCTAGTTGTATTCACCTAGTTGAGCTTAAAGGGTGGGGGCCTAAGACAAATAGTTACCGTGTGAGTGTATTTACTATTTGTGTGTGTGTGTGTGTGTGTGTGTGCGTGTGTGTGTGTGTGTGTGTGTGTGTGTGTGTGTGTGTGTGTGTGTGTGTGTGTGTGTGTGTGTGTGTGTGTGTGTGTGTGTGTGTGTGTACTTACCTAGTTGTAATCACCTAGTTGTGTTACGGGGGTTGAGCTCTGGGTCTTTGGTCCCGCCTTTCAACCGTCAATCAACCCACCACTACCACCACCAGTACAACACCCACCACTACCACCACCAGTACAACACCCACCACTATCACCACCAGTACAACACCCAACACTACCACCACCAGTACAACACCCACCACTACCACCACCAGTACAACACCCACCACTACCACCACCAGTACAACACCCACCACTACCACCACCAGTACAACACCGGCCACTACCACCACCAGTACAACACCCAACACTACCACCACCAGTACACACACACCACTACCACCACCAGTACAACACCATCCACTACCACCACCAGTACAACATCCACCACTACCACCACCAGTACAACATCCACCACTACCACCACCAGTACAACATCCACCACTACCACCACCAGTACAACACCACCACTACCACCACCAGTACAACACCCACCACTACCACCACCAGTACAACACCGACCACTACCACCACCAGTACAACACCGACCACTACCACCACCAGTACAACACCCACCACTACCACCACCAGTACAACACCGACCACTACCACCACCAGTACAGCACCGACCACTACCACCACCAGTACAACACCGACCACTAACACCACCAGTACAGCACCGACCACTACCACCACCAGTACAACACCAACCACTACCACCACCAGTACAACACCCACCACTACCACCACCAGTACAACACCAACCACTACCACCACCAGTACAGCACCGACCACTACCACCAGCACTTCTACGACCTCAACTAGCACCCACTTCGGACACGATACGCATCACCATCACCACCACCATCACCATCATCACAGCAACGAACACAACAACTAATATTCACCAAGTGCATAATTCACTTGTCATGTGTAACAGAGCTCCTAGCTCCTGTACCCTATACCCATATCTAGGCCACCGCTTGTAGTGTATGAAGTCCCTGTGCCCTATCCTTTAGTCTTAGTAATTCCTCACTTGGTCAAGTTTCACGAGAAAATATCTAGTCATTGTTAATATTAATGATGTTTAATGCCAATATTTTGAGGTGAAAATTTTGTCGTCCTGATGACGCTCTCGGCGTCTTAAACCCAAAACACCAGAGTGGGCGATGACGCTCTTGGCGTCATCTATTAATTTTTGGTTATTTTTATTATTAAGTATAAACAGTAAGTGAAAGAGTTTAACATTAGGTTGAGTGCTCACCGGCAATGTCCGGCCTACCGCCCCATGCGTACAACATTGTTGTGTATGTTTTTACTGAAGAGATTGTTGATGATTAGTTTATACATAATAGTGTTTAGACAATCTTATGTTGCATCAAGGAGTTTGTTTGGCTAATATATTCACACGTCTTTCTTGTTCTGCCTTTCTCACCGTATTTGCTTGATTTTATTTGATTTATTCTTTAGCACTATTAAATGTGATATTGAAACACTCAGGCTAATAAAATGCAATTAGTAAACATTTGTAATTGCTTTTATTTTACCTCAAACTTTGTTTATATAAGAAAATAATTAATTATATGTAAACAAACGAATATTTTGTTCAGGATAATGACTGATAATATAAATAATTGTACAGTAAATTATCAATTATTTCCACTGAGACAACAAAATGTCCAAATCATCACTGATTCTTACAATTAATTCTGAGAAACATGTCTATGAATTTCGAGTAACAAACCAATCCAAGTGACAAGTGAACGCGACAATGTGATGTTGCTTGGATTAGGCATGGCTTCAGGCACATATGGTAAGTTACTGAGGTTACAGGCACATCTGGTAATTTACTGAGGTTACAGGCACATATGGTAACTTAATGAGGCTACAGGCACATATGGTAAGTTACTGAGGTTACAGACATATATGGTAAGTTACTGAGGTTACAGGCACATATGGTAACTTACTGAGGTTACAGGCACATATGGTAAGTTACTGAGGTTACATGCACATATGGTAAGTTACTGAGGTTACAGGCACATATGGTAAGTTACTGAGGTTACAGGCACATATGGTAACTTACTGAGGTTACAGGCACATATGGTAAGTTACTGAGGTTACATGCACATATGGTAACTTACTGAGGTTACAGGCACATATGGTAAGTTACTGAGGTTACAGGCACATATGGTAACTTACTGAGGTTACAGGCACATCTGGTAATTTACTGAGGTTACAGGCACATATGGTAAGTTACTGAGATTACAGGCACTTATTATGGTAAGTTACTGAGGTTACAGACACATATGGTAAGTTACTGAGGTTACAGGCACATATGGTAACTTAATGAGGCTACAGGCACATATGGTAACTTATTGAGGCTACGGTAACT
>WNGS01089039.1:0-10203 GCA_020271785.1 Procambarus virginalis
CACTCCCAACACCATCACCATTCCCATCACCGTCACCACTCCCATCACCATCACTACTCCCAACACCACCAACACTCCCAACACCATCACCACTACCAACAGCACAACCACTCCCAACACCGACACCACAATCACTCCCAACACGATCACCACTCCCAATACTATCACCACTCCCATCACCGTCACCACTCCCATCACCATCACTACTCCCAACACCATCACCACTACCAACACCATCACCACTACCAACACCACAACCACTCCCAACACCAACACCACTCCCAACAGACCATCCACTCCCAACACCAATACCACTCCAAACACAGCAACCACTCCCAACACCACAACCATTCCCAACACCACAACTACTCCCAACACCAACACCACTTCCATCACCACAACCACTTCCAACTCATCACTACTCCCATCACCATCACCACTCCCAACACCACCATGACTCCCAACACCATCACCACTACCAACACCATCACCACTACAAAATCCACAACCACTCCCAACACCACAACCACTCCCAACACCACAACCACTCCCAACACCACAACCACTCCCAACACCATAACCACTTCCAACACCAACACAACTCCCATCACCACAACCACTCCAAACACCAACACCAATCGCATCACCACAACCACTCCTAACTCCACAACCACTCCCAACACCACCACTCCCAACACCACAACCACTCCCACCACCACAACCACTCCCAACACCAACACCACTCCCAACACCACAACCACTCCCAACACCAAAACCACTCCAAACACGACAACCACTCCCAACACAATCACCACTTCCATCACCATCACTACTCCCATCACCATCACCACTCCCAACACCACCAACACTCCCAACACCATCACCACTACCAACACCACAACCACTCCCAACAACACAACCACTCACAACACCACAACCACTCCCAACACCACAACAACCCCCAACACCAACACCACTCCCATCACAACAACCACTCCCAACAACACAACCACTCACAACACCACAACCACTTCCAACACCAACACCACTCCCAACACCACAAACACACCCACGACCAACACCACTCGCATCACCACAACCACTCCCAACACCACAACCACTCCCAACACCAACAAAACTCCAAACACAACAACCACTCCCAACACCACAACCACTTCCAACACCAGCAAAACCCCAAACACAACGACCACTCCCACCGCCACAACCACTCCCAACACCACAACCACTCCCAACAACACAACCACTCCCAACACCATCACCACTCCCATCACCGTCACCACTACCAACACCACAACCACTCCCAACGCTACAACTACTCCCATCATCACAACCACTCCCAACACCACCAACACTCCCAACACCATGACCAACTACCAACACCACAACCACTCCCAACGCTACAACTACTCCCATCACCACAACCACTCCCATCACCATCACCACTCCCAACACCATCACCACTACCAACACTACAACCACTCCCAACACGATCACCACTCCCATTACTATTACCACTCCTATCACCATCACCACTCCCAATACCACCAACACTGGCAACACCATCACCACTACCAACATCATTACTACTACCAACACCACAACCACTCCCAACACCACAATCACTCGCAACACAACAACCACTCCCAACACCAACACCACTCCCATCACCACAACCAATACCAACACAACAACCACTCCCAACACCAACACCACTCCCAACACCACCACCACTTCCAACACCATCAGCACTCTCAAAACCATCACCACTCCCAACACCACAACCACACCTACTACCACAACCACTCCCAACACGAACACCACTCGCATCACCACAACCACTCCCAACACCACAACCACTCCCAACACCAACACCACTCCCAACACCACAACCACTCCCAGCACCACAACCACTCCCAATACCATCACCACTCCCATCACCATCACCATCACCACTCCCAACACCACAAACACTCCCAGACCATTACCACTACCAACACCATCACCACTACCAACACCACAACCACTCCAAACACCACAACCACTCCAAACACCACAACCACTCAAAACACCATCACCACTCCCATCACCATCATTATCACCACTCCCATCACCATCACCACTCCCAACACCACGAACACTCCCAGCACCATCACCACTACCAACACCATCACCACTACCAACACCACAACCACTCCCAACACCACAACCACTCCCAACACCAACAAAACTCCAAACACAACAACCAGTCCCAACACCACAACCACTCCCAACACCACAACCACTCCCAACACCATCACCATTCCCATCACCGTCACCACTCGCATCACCATCACCACTCCCAATACCACCAACACTGGCAACACCATCACCACTACCAACACCACAATCACTCACAACACAACAACCACTCCCAACACCAACACCACTCCCATCACCACAACCAATACCAACACCACAACCACTCCCAACACCAACACCACTCCAACAGACCATCCACTCCCAACACCAATACCACTCCAAACACAGCAACCACTCCCAACACCACAACCTCTCCCAACAGCAACACTACTCGCATCACCACAACCACTCCCAACACCAACACCACTCCCAACACACCATCCACTCCCACACCATCACCACTCTCATCACCACAACCACTCCCAACACCAACACCACTCCCAACACCACCACCACTTCCACCCCATCTCCACTCTCAACAACCATCCACCACTCCCAACACCACAACCACATCCCACGACCACAACCACTCCCAACCACCAACATCACTCGCATCACCACAACCCACTCCCAACACCACAACTACTCCCAACACCAACACCACTCCAACACCCCAACCATCTGCTCACACACCACAGCAACTCCCAACACAACAACCACTTCCCACACCAAACACCACTCCCATCACCACAACCACTTCCCACACCACAACCACTCTGCAACACCACACACCACACCCACTACCACAACCACTCCCAACACCACAACCACTCCCAACACCAAAACCACTCCCAACACCAACAACACTCCAAACACAAAAACCAGTCCCAACACCACAACCATTCCCAACACCACAACCACTCCCAACACCATCACCATTCCCATCACCTTCACCACTCCCATCCACAATCACCACTCCCACACCACCAACACTCCCAACACCATCACCACTACCAACACCACAATCACTCCCAACACAACAACCACTCCCATCACCATCACCATTCCCAACACCACCAACACTTCCAAGACCATCACCACTACCAACACCACAATCAATTCCCAACACCACAACCACCTCCCACACGATCACCACTCCCATTACTATACCACTATCCCATCACCATCACCAATCCCAATACCACCAACACTGGCAACACCATCACCACTACCAACATCATCACAACTACCAACACACAACCACTCCCCAACACCAACACCACTCCCATCACCACAACCACTTCCAGTCCCATCACCACTCCCATCACCATCACGACTCCCTACCACCACCACGACTCCCAACACCATCACCACTACCAACACCATCACCCTACCAACTCAACACAACCACTGCCCAACACCCATAACCACTCCCAACACCACAACCACTCCCAACACCATAACCACTCCAACACCATCAACCACTCCCAAACACCACAACCACTCCCAACACCAACACCACTCTCAACACCATCACCACTCCCATCACCATCACCACTCTAACACCACAACCACTCTAACACCAACCCCATTCGCATCACCACAACCACTCCTAACTCCACAACCACTCTCAACACCACCACTCCAACAGTCACAACCACTCCCACCACCACAAGCACTCCCCACACCAACACCACTCCCAACACCACAACCACTTCCAACACCACAACCACTCCCAACACCATCACCACTCCCATCACCATCACCACTCCCAACCACACAAACACTCCCAGACCATTACCACTACCAAACACCATCACCATACCAACACCACAACCACTCCAAACACCACAACCACTCCCAACGCCACAACCACTCCCAACACCATCACCATTCCCATCACCGTCACCACTCCCATCACCATCACTACTCCCAACACACCAACACTCCCAACACCATCACCACTACCAACAGCACAACCACTCCCAACAACCCATCACAACACGTACACCCATCACTCCAAAGTACACTAACTACACCACTCCCATCACCGTCACCACTCCATCACC
The DNA here is from genome assembly GCA_020271785.1 of Procambarus virginalis. Classification (NCBI taxonomy): domain Eukaryota; kingdom Metazoa; phylum Arthropoda; class Malacostraca; order Decapoda; family Cambaridae; genus Procambarus; species Procambarus virginalis. Next base: position 4,269 of record WNGS01089039.1, read on the forward strand.
ATCACTACTCCCAACACCATCACCACTACCAACACCATCACCACTACCAACACCACAACCACTCCCAACACCACACCACCACCAACAGACCATCCACTTCCCAACACCAATACCACTCCAAACACAGCAACCACTCCCAAACCACACATCAACACCACCACTATCCCAACACCACAACTACTCCCAACACCAACTTGGTGTTGGGAGTAGTTGTGGTGTTGGGAATGGTTGTGGTGTTGGGAGTGTTGCTGTGTTTGGAGTGGTATTGGTGTTGGGAGTGGATGGTCTGTTGGGAGTGGTGTTGGTGTTGGGAGTGGTTGTGGTGTTGGTAGTGGTGATGGTGTTGGTAGTGGTGATGGTGTTGGGAGTAGTGATGGTGATGGGAGTGGTGACGGTGATGGGAGTGGTGATAGTATTGGGAGTGGTGATCGTGTTGGGAGTGATTGTGGTGTCGGTGTTGGGAGTGGTTGTGCTGTTGGTAGTGGTGATGGTGTTGGGAGTGTTGGTGGTGTTGGGAGTAGTGATGGTGATGGGAGTGGTGACGTGATGGGAATGGTGATGGTGTTGGGAGTGGTTGTGGCGTTGGGAGTGGTTGTGGTGTTGGAGTGGTTGTGGTGTTGGTAGTGGTGATGGTGTTGGTAGTGGTAATGGTCTGGAGTGTTTGTGGTGTTGGGAGTGGTGATGGTGATGGGAGTGGTGATGGTGTTGGGAGTGGTTGTGGTGTTGGAAGTGGTTGTGGTGTTGGGAGTGGTGTTGGTGTGGGGAGTGCTTGTGGTGGTGGGAGTGGTTGTGATGTTGGGAGTGGTGGTGTTGAGAGTGGTTGTGGAGTTAGGAGTGGTTGTGGTGATGCGAATGGTGTTGGTGTTAGGAGTGGTTGTGGTGTTAGAGTGGTGATGGTGATGGAGTGGTGATGGTGTTGAGAGTGGTGTTGGTGTTGGGAGTGGTTGTGGTGTTGGGAGTGGTGATGGTGTTGGGAGTGGTTATGGTGTTGGGAGTGGTTGTGGTGTTGGGAGTGGTTATGGTGTTGGGAGTGGTTGTGGAGTTGGTAGTGGTGATGGTGTTGGTAGTGGTGATGGTGTTGGGAGTCGTGGTGGTGTAGGGAGTCGTGATGTGATGGGAGTGGTGATGGACTGGAAGTGGTTGTGGTGATGGGAGTGGTGTTGGTGTTGGGAGTGGTTGTGGTGTTGGTAGTTGTGATGATGTTGGTAGTGGTGATGGTGTTGCCAGTGTTGGTGGTATTGGGAGTGGTGATGGTGATGGGAGTGGTGATAGTAATGGGAGTGGTGATCGTGTTGGGAGTGGTTGTGGTGTTGGGAATGATTGTGGTGTTGGTAGTGGTGATGGTCTTGGAAGTGTTGTGGTGTTGGGAATGGTGATGGTGATGGGAGTGGTTGTTGTGTTGGGAGTGATTGTGGTGTTGGTAGTGGTGATGTGTTGGGAGTGTTGGTGGTGTTGGGAGTGGTGATTGTGATGGGAGTGGTGAAGGTGATGGGAATGGTGATGGTGTTGGGAGTGGTTGTGGTGTTGGGAATGGTTGTGGTGTTGGGACTGGTTTTTGTGTTTGGAGTGTTGTTGGTGTTGGGAGTGGTTTTGGTGTTGGAGTGGTTGTGGTGTTGGGAGTGGTTGTGGTAGTGGTGTGGTTGTGGTGTTGAGAGTGGTTGTGGTGTTGGGAGTGGTTGTGGTGATGGGAGTGGTGTTGGTGTTGGGAGTGTTGTTGTGTTGGGAGTGCTTGTGGTGTTGAGAGTGGTTGTGGTGTTGGGAGTGGTGTTGGTGTTGGAGTAGTTGTGGTGTTGGGAGTGGTTGTGGTGATGCGAGTGATGTTGGTGTTGGGAGTGGTTGTGGTAGTGGGTGTGGTTGTGGTGTTGGGAGTGGTGATGGTGTTGAGAGTGGAGATGGGGTTGGAAGTGGTGGTGGTGTTGGGAGTGGTGTTGGTGTTGGGAGTGGTTGTGGTGATGAGAGTGGTGATGGTGTTGGGAGTGGATGGTGTGTTGGGAGTGGTGTTGGTGTTGGGAGTGGTTGTGGTGATGCGAGTAGTGTTGCTGTTGGGAGAGGTTGTGGTGTTGGGAGTGGTTGCTGTGTTTGGAGTGGTATTGGTGTTGGGAGTGGATGGTCTGTTGGAGTGGTGTTGGTGTTGGGAGTGGTTGTGGTGTTGGTATTGGTTGTGGTGATGGGAGTGGTGTTGGTGTTGGAGTGGTTGTTGTGTTGTGAGTGATTGTGGTGTTGGTAGTGGTGATGGTGTTGCCAGTGTTGGTGGTATTGGGAGTGGTGATGGTGATGCGGAGTGGTGACGGTGATGGAATGGTGATGGTGTTGGGAGTGGTTGTGGTGTTGGGAGTGGTTTGGTGTTGGGACTGGTTGTTGTGTTTGGAGTTTTGTTGGTGTTGGGAGTGGTTGTGGTGTTGGGAGTGGTTGTGGTGTTGGTAGTGGTGATGGTGTTGGTAGTGGTGATGGTGCTGGAGTGTTCGTGGTGTTGGGAGTGGTGATGGTGATGGAGTGGTGATGGTGATGGGTGGTGATGGTGGTTTTGAGTGGTTGTGGTGTTTGGAGTGGTTGTGGTGTTTGGAGTGGTTGTGGTGTTGGTAGTGGTGATGGTGTTGGTAGTGGTAATGGTCTGGGAGTGTTTGTGGTGTTGGGAGTGGTGATGGTGATGGTGATGGGAGTGTGATGGTATTGGGAGTGGTTGTGGTGCTGGGAGTGGTTGTGGTGTTGGGAGTGGTGTTGGTGTTGGGAGTGGTTGTGGTGTTGGGAGTGGTTGTGGTGATGCGAGTGGTGTTCGTGTTGGGAGTGGTTGTGGTAGTAGGTGTGGTTGTGGTGTTGGGAGTGGTGATGGTTTTGAGAGTGCTGATGGTGTTGGAAGTGGTGGTGGTGTTGGGAGTGGTGTTGGTGTTGGGAGTGGTTGTTGTGTTGGTATTGGTTGTGGTGATGGGAGTGGTGTTGGTGTTGGGAGTGGTTGTTGTGTTGCGAGTGATTGTGGTGTTGGGAGTGGTTGTGGTGTTGGTAGTAGTAATGATGTTGGTAGTGGTGATGGTGTTGCCAGTGTTGGTGGTATTGGGAGTGGTGATGGTGATAGGAGTGGTAATAGTAATGGGAGTGGTGATCGTGTTGGGAGTGGTTGTAGTGTTGGTAGTGGTGATGGTGTTGGGAGTGGTGATGGTGATGGGAGTGGTTGTGGTGATGGGAGTAGTTGTAGCGTTGGGAGTGGTTGTGGTGTTGGTAGTGGTCATGGTGTTGGGAGTGTTGGTGGTGTTGGGAGTGGTTGTGGTGATGGGAGTAGTTGTAGCGTTGGGAGTGGTTGTGGTGTTGGTAGTGGTGACGGTGATGGGAGTGGTGATGGTGTTGGGAGTGGTTGTGTTGTTGGGAGTGGTTGTGGTGTTGGGAGTGGTTGTGGCGGTGGGAGTGGTCGTTGTGTTTGGGGTTTTGCTGGTGTTGGAAGTGGTTGTGGTGTTGGGAGTGGTTGTTGTGTTTGGAGTTTTGTTGGTGTTGGGAGTGGTTGTGGTGTTGGGAGTGGTTGTGGTGATGCGAGTGGTGTTGGTCGTGGGTGTGTTTGTGGTGTTGGAGTGGTGTTGGTGTTGGAAGTGGTTGTGTGGTTTGTGAGTGGTTGTGTTGTTGGGAGTGGTTGTTGTGATGGGAGTGGTGTTGGTGTTGGGGTTGTTGTGGTGTTGGGAGTGGTTGTGGTGTTGTGAGTGTTGTGTTGTTGGGAGTGGTTGTGGTGTTGTAGTGGTGATGGTGTTGGGAGTGTGTGGTGTTGGGAGTGGTGAGGGTGATGGGAGTAGTGATGGTGATGGAAGTGGTGATTGTGTTGGGAGTGGTTGTCGTGTTTGGAGTGGTTTTGGTGTTGGGAGTGGTTGTGGTGTTGGGAGTGGTGTTGGTGTTGGGAGTGTTGTGGTGGTGGGAGTGGTTGTGGTGTTGGGAGTGGTGGTGTTGGGAGTGGTTGTGAGTTAGGAGTGGTTGTGGTGATGCGATTGGTGTTGGTGTTTGGAGTGGTTGTGGTGATGGGAGTTGTGTTGGTGTTGGAAGTGGTTATGGTGTTGGGAGTGGTTGTGGTGTTGGGAGTGGTTGTGGTGTTGGGAGTGGTTGTGGTGTTGGGAGTGGTTGTGGATTTTGTAGTGGTGATGGTGTTGGTAGTGTGATGGTGTTGGGAGTCATGGTGTGTTGGGAGTGGTGATGGTGTGGAGTAGTGATGAGTTGGAAGTGGTTGTGGTGATGGAAGTGGTGTTGGTGTTGGGAGTAGTTGTGGTGTTGGGAATGGTTGTGGTGTTGGGAGTGGTTGCTGTGTTTGGAGTGGTATTGGTGTTGGGAGTGGATGGTCTGTTGGGAGTGGTGTTGGTGTTGGGAGTGGTTGTGGTGTTGGTAGTGGTGATGGTGTTGGTAGTGGTGATGGTGTTGGGAGTAGTGATGGTGATGGGAGTGGTGACGGTGATGGGAGTGGTGATAGTATTGGGAGTGGTGATCGTGTTGGGAGTGATTGTGGTGTTGGGAGTGGTGTGCTGTTGGTAGTGGTGATGGTGTTGGGAGTGTTGGTGGTGTTGGGAGTAGTGATGGTGATGGGAGTGGTGACGGTGATGGGAGTGGTGATAGTATTGGGAGTGGTGATCGTGTTGGGAGTGATTGTGGTGTTGGGACTGGCTGTGGTGTTGGGAGTGGTTTGGTCCGGCTGTGGGAGTGGTGGTGGCATGGGTGTGGCGCTGGGCGGAGGTGGGAGTGGTCGGTGGTGGCTGGTGTTGGAGGTGGTGTGTTGGGATGGTAGTTGATTGGAGCTCTTGGTTGTTACGTGGTTCCTTGGTGGGAGTTGGTGGTGTGGGATGGGTATGTGGATGTGGTGGTGTTGGGAGTGGTTGTGGTGATTGTGGAGTGGTGTGGGGGTGGGTTTGAGGGGGGGTTGTGGGTGTTGGTGGTCTGGTGTTGAAGGGTCTTGGTGCGGTCTCCATGGGTGTGGTTGTTGTGATGGGAGTGGTGTTGGTGTTGGGAGTGGTTGTGGTGGTGGGAGTGGTTGTGGTGTTGTGAGTGGTTGTGGTGTTGGGAGTGGTGGTGTGGTGTTGGTAGTGGTGTGGTGTTGGTAGTGGTGATGGTGATGGGAGTGTTCGTGGTGTTGGGAGTGGTGATGGTGATGGGAGTGGTGATGGTGATGGAGTGGTGATGGTGTTTTGAGTGGGTGTGGTGTTGGATGTTTGGGTGAGTGGTTGTGGTGTTGTAGTGGTGATGGTGTTGGTAGTGGTGATGGTCTGGGAGTGTGGTGGTGTTGGGAGTGGTGATGGTGATGGTGATGGGAGTGGTGATGGTGTTGGGAGTGGTTGTGTGCTGGGAGTGGTTTGGTGTGGGAGTGGTTTGGGTGGAGTGGTGTTGGTGTTGTGGGGGAGGGGTTGTGTGGTGTTGGGAGTGGTTGTGGTGATGCGAGTGGTGTTGTGTTGGGAGTGGTTGTGGTAGTGGTGTGGTTGTGGTGTTGGGAGTGGTGTGGTTGAGAGTGTGATGGTGTTGGAAGTGGTGGTGGTGTTGGGAGTGGTGTGGTGTTGGGAGTGGTTGTTTGTTGGTATTGGTTGTGGTGATGGGAGTGGTGTTGGTGTTGGGGCAGTGTTGTGTGTTGTGAGTGATTGTGGTGTTGGTAGTGGTTGTGGTGTGGTAGTAGTTGATGTTGGTAGTGGTGATGGTGTTGCCAGTGTTGGTGGTATGGGAGTGGTGATGGTGATGGAGTGGTGAGTAGATGGGAATGGTGATGGTGTGGGAGTGGTTGTGGTGTTGGAGTGTTGTGGTGTTGGGCTGGTGTTGTGTTGGAGTTGTTGGTGTTGGGAGTGGTGTTGGTGTTGGGAGTGGTTGTGGTGTTGGAGTGGTTGTGGTGTGGAGTGGTTGTGTTGGGTAGGTGGTATGTTGGTGATGTAGTGGGAGTGGTTGTGGTGTTGGGAGTGGTGATGGTTTTGAGAGTGCTGAAGGTGTTGGAAGT